>NMRB01001041.1:12752-23129 GCA_002633025.1 Notospermus geniculatus | reverse complement strand
GGCCATCCGGGTGGAGCAGGCATTTCTCGCAATGGCTTCAGCTCTGTTTCCTGGGGTGCTGCAGGAGCAGCTTGCACTTGCACACCCCTCGCAAGCTGAGAGGCGACGGGCAGCAGAGTTCTGTGGTGGGATACTACCTTCTTCATCTTCAACAGTTTGGAAAGCACGTTTTGACGGGGTGGAGGGGGCTGAAGGATGAAAAATTCTCATTTTATATCAAACTGGACGCAGGAAATGGTGTGAGGGTGAATTTTTTAAAATCCTAACACGACACACAACCGGTTCGAACCCACTGACCGATGAGTCTCGACCTGGCCTAGTGCGCAGGCCTCTGCTCCAGCATAGAAAATTCGCGAGTCGAGAACTTCCTCGACGGATTTTTGGATCCTTCTGAATGTCTCGTGTTTGACACCAAGAGGGCCATGGTTGTGGTGGCATCTTGACTATACCAAGGGTTGTGACATCATCGCTCCACCCTCCTACTACGCTTGTGGAGGCGAGAGATCATTTTGTCGCCAGTCGAGGAAGAGTCCCAGGGAAAGCCTAAGGCGCCAACCCTGGGGTTGGGGAAGTATCACTAGGATCTAATAGGGAGACCTACCTTTGTATGATAACTCAAAGACCAGAGAGAGAGAAATCCAACCACTGCGCGATGGATCAGTGGAAGTAGGCTACCGAACTCAACAACTCGGCTGTCACTCTCCTGAGAAATAGGCCTACGGACGTACCTATACTTCCATTCCACTCAAGATAAGCCCAGCGTTATGAAATCTCAACTGCGCACCTGTCGGTACATGTGAACTACCGGTATACGTACGTACGTTTGGTTAGTAAGTGGTATAGCCTACATCAAGGGCTCATTAGTCGATCGAGACGAGGTCATTTTTCAGGCCGCGATCGATAAGAAAACTGGTGGAGAACCCCATGACGTAGAGAGCTGCCGTTCGTCTGTTCGAAATGTCATTGATAATACCACCTGTGGTCGTTCTTACTTCTGCGAACTCAACGAAGGAAAAGTCCACAACACATGAGGGAACTTTTCTTGCTCTTGCCTCTGGAAAACACGAAAAATTGTGCGGATGTTGGTGAGCTGGCCTTGAGGCATTCTCACCACTAAAATCATCACACTTTAAAAGTGGGTCAATTTTTCGCCTCCATTTTCTCCTTTTCCATTCACGTAATCTACTGATTATCGACGCAATAGTCAATCATTTGGCATGAAATTGTGTCCCCTGCTAAGCAATTTGAATAATATAATCGGCTTGGTGCTTTTTGGACGATTTTTGGACCAAATGACGAGATTATTTAGGATCATTTTCATGCGGGTCCTCTGTCCTCGAGTCCTATTGTACTGTAGGCCTATAGCGGAGCGGCTGTAACAGGCAGGGGACCAGGTGTTGCACAGTAAAAATGGTGGACATTCTTTTCATCACTTGAGAAATTAGACCCATTGTGATACCTTTTCTAACCCTTCATTAGGTAAGCCACTATACTTCAACTCATTCTTTCATGTGTAGCAACAACTTCCATGCTTAATTGATAACTAAGATAATTCAAATACTTGGACATTTCCACAGTCTCGTTGGCCACCTTTCCTGACTGCTCTGTATACACTACATCGATCAGTCGATCGTATGTTCATGGATGAACCAGGTCACGGTAATAAACATACAGTAGCATAGGTATTCAGGTCTCACCACAGGGAAAGTAGGACATCTTAAATAGGATGCTCAGATACAGACAAGCCTGGTTTCTCTGGCCATCGATGGTGGCGCTGACTGATAGACCTATTTACGGTACATTAGGCCTGTGCCCCTCGCCCTCATGCCAGCGAACCGTTGTTGCCATTTGGCTTGTTTTCACTATAAAGTGAAACCATTCTGAGAATCTCATGGACGTCGTCGCCAACTACATGTAGAGTTGATTGGTCATCCGTTTACTCAACTATTATCACTGCTGTCCAATACTATTGTAAATCTGCAGAGACTTACATTTCGGCCTTTCCATTTTCCTCAAGGCCGTTAACCCTTCCCTCGGTTGCGACAAGCGCCTACATTTGCTGGAGCGGGTCCCATTATCCCGCATAGCTGAACTAATGAGACAATTCCGGAAACAGGACACAAACGCAAATGACGACGATTTTTATTAATATTGTATTTTTGAAAAAACATCAACACTCTATTGTATAGTCATTATACAAATTGAAATAATAATGAATCAAGCCGAAATGAGAGAATACTAGGGTACAGTTAAAACATCTCATTTTCAGGGGAACGTAAAACTAATCGAATCATTTCCAAGTTCGATAAAATGTACCGTAGATTAGAATAAATAATGTCTTGTTTAAATACTAATCATTGTAATAAATAATAAAAATGAAAATAAATACTAATATACCCGTTACCTAGTTTTTTTAAATAATGGGGAGGTTTCGATATCAAACGATAAACCAAAACTGTACGACAACGTTATTTTTCATACTACACATTAACCAGATTTTGCATTGCATTTTCGGTACGAAAAAAAAAGTTGTCGTTAACGTTAACGTTTATCGTTTGATTTCGAAACCTCCCTATTGTACATGTACTGTACGTTCGCACCAAACGCTCAGATTAGAATGGTTTTCACCTATCGAGGACAATAAAGGCCCGTTTCCACTACAACGGATTCCGTTGCGGTTTGCGGCGCCGGAGCGGTTTTCACAGGGTTTTGGATAACCCTTTGATGGTTTAACAATACAGGGCGTGTAATATTATCCCAAAGCCTATGAAAACCGTTCCTGCGCCGCAAACCGCAGCGGAATCCGTTGTAGTGGAAACAGGCCTTAAAGCACCTTTCCACTACAGCGGATTTCGCCGTGGTTTGCAGCGAGCGGTGCGTTCACAGGGTTTGGGATAATCCTTCGATGGTGAAAACCGCTCCGCTCACCGCAAACCGCTGCAGAATCCGCCGTCATGAAACGTGCCTTTTATGCAGTGTATGACAGTCTGATTGTTGGCCTCTGTTGCACTTTTCATAGATCTTCTAAGGTTTTCTTCACATGCGCTTAAATTGGAAATCGGCACCAGTCTTTGTTATCATGTTCTTGCAGTGCTCTCGAAGTTCCTCTAATCCTGAACCCAGTTCCAAGTTGTCGTCATCGAAAGATTCGAAAAGGCTCAAATGGAATCGATCAAGGACTGAAAAAGCATACAAATTACATTTTAATGAAGGACTTCACAAATCGCTCCACATCTTCAACTGTCGCTCTCCTGGGAACGAGGTTTACTCGTTCCATATTCTTTCACTTGTGTGCGGTGACGCAGAGAGCGAGTGCCGATGACTGCCTTCGTTCTTACCTATCTTGTTCTCCTCCCTGAGCGCACACACTTGCTTTACCACCTCCAAGTTCACGAGACTGGCCGTGAGATCCAACGAGACTAGCTTCTTACAACGGTTGACAAAGAACAATAACTCGTGATCGAGTACCGCTTCTCTGTTGTCGATTTGGATGCAAGCGTCCTCTGCAATGATAGAAAAGAAAGTAACGGTCGACCGTCATCATTTTTTTACGAATTTGACACCACGGTCGCGTGCAGACGCAATGGTGTAATCACACAGACTATACAAATCAGAACATGGTCACTCTGCACGCCAGGCGATATCGCAAGTGATCTGGGCCGACCGCACAGAAAGTCCGATAGTGCTTTCGGTGCCTATCGACGGCTTAGTTAAATTGCGTTATAACTGTCTGCCGATAGGCGCCGGTAGCACTATCGGACTTTCTGTGCGGTCGGCCCTACTCGCCAACGAGCAAAACCTGCTGTTGACGCCAGGTGTGGGAATCTTCTCGCCACCAATAATCAACCAATATCAAACGATCCCCCCACAAGTCCGACATCCCACACGCCCGACGTCCCACAAGTCTGACATCCCACAAGTCCGAAGGAAGTCCGAAAGATATACAAACAATGATTTCAAATACATGTAACTCCCAAGGATAACCCTTATTGTCGGACATGGGATGTCGGATTTATGGTACATGTACATGTACTTCGTACTTTATGATACCTTTCTCTGAATGTCGGACTTGTGGTGCTTCGGAATTGTGGTACATTTTTAAAATGATTTTTCCATTGTCGGACTTATGATACTTCGGACTTGGGATGTCGGACTTATGGGGGACCTATCAAACAATACCAACAGCGATATCGCCTAGTCTGCGGGGACTGGGTAAAAGATCGGTGACGGCGATTGAAGATAGATCGCTTGCGATATCGCCCGGTGTGCTGCTACATGTAGCCTACACTTGAGGAAGCACACAGCGAAATAGAGATAGATTGGTGCAACTTATTGAAAGATTCTTCCTCTTTGGAATATGCCTATGTCCGACTGAGATCGACGCATAGGCCTATACGGTCATCATTCTATTCGCTCACCTAAATGATCCCTGTAGTTTAGTCCCAAGTCCACCAGAAGATGTGGCAGGCCGACGTCATCATCGACGTCATATCCGGTCCACATATTCAGCGTGCGAAGGGGGATCCCCGGTGACAGAATAACTCGTAACTCAGAATGCGAACTGATGTACTCTATAGAAAATCTCACTTGGACCGTTGGACAAGCTTTTTTGAAGCGTCTCCATGACGACGACTTGATTATGTGACGATGTGGTTCATTATGATGAGCGTCAACGCACATAGTGCGCAAGGATTTCGCACAAGTGGATGTCAACTTTTCGATGAGTTCGTCAGAAATGTAACTATAATTCAAGTGAATTTCTCTCAAATTCACAAAATGGCCCAATACTTCGACGAAATTTGTCCCCATTTTCGCCCCTTTCTGAAGGAGACACCTGATATCCAAAGTTGAAATTCTCAGCTGGTTGTGGTTTGCCATCGATGAGAGAATCGACAGTCCTTCTTTCTCATCAACGCGGAGATTCGATAGCTTGACGTCCTTTAGTCGCCTCTGATTGGCAAGAAAGTTTGCTATAGCGGACACAGTTAGCGAGGCGGTGGGCCAATTTCGTCCGTGCGCACCAACTCTCAGGCATCTCAAATGCAAATCATGCAGCTCAGAGCTGGATAAGACGCTGATCAGTTGCGGCACATATTTCAAACTGAGTTTGTTGTTAAAGCCGAAGTTTTTCCACAGGACGATTTCAAGTGATTTGATGTGATTTGTATGGCGGTACAGGCACTGAAGCTCTGCATTCGTTATCCTGTGGCTGCAGAAGTCTACACAGGCCTTCTTCCAGAGTATAGGCTCATGAAAGAGTTCCGCCCATCGTCTGCACATGAGCGCCATCTTCGTGCGATCTTTCGCACCTCAGGATACGCCGTCAGGTCGACGTCGACCTCGCGTCGACCCCTGACCAGGGGGGGTACAGAGTTCGCGTTGACCGCTGCATAAGGGGGACTCATGGGTAGCTTTAAAATTAAAGTTTGGGTTTATAGTCCGATATCAACAATGGTAGAGGTTCTCATCCGACTTTATACTTTAACCCCAGTCTATCCTGAAACTTTCAGTAGAACTCAAATGAGCTGCTCATTCAGTGCTACAATCTGAGCATTCCAGACCAGTGCCCATTTTAATATACACCTGGGTGGAGAGAGGCTAGTAAGGCAAAGAGACCTGCCCAAAGTCTCACACCACAGTGGGATTCAAACCCGGGACACTCTGACTGCTCGTCAGACACCCGAACCACTTAACCACCATGGCTTTACTGATCGTGGTTCGTGCCGGGTGAAAATGTCATCTAGTTTTGCAGTTTCGAAGGTATACACACAGCCATTACAACAAACCCTGTCGTCTCTTACCGTGTCCACTCCTGCAAACATTAGGTCGATTGTATTTGACACAACATCTTCAGTACTGAGCTCTTTCTTTGCCAAAAGGAAGGAAAGAATCCCTCCTTTTGTGACTTCATCACCACTAAGTGATTTAGACTCCTCCTCCAGTTCGACCACTCTGTCGTGTATTATTTTTCTCCCTGAAAATGTTTGCATGTATGACTTAACCATTTTAGTCCAGAATTTTTGGAAACGATTCTAATTCTTACCAACTTAATGGACCACGATATTGCCACTTTTTCTCAATAGCTGGCACCACCAGTGATGATTGCATCATTCTCCAATGCCGTAGTTGTCTTTTGCACCAGTGTTGGAGAATTAATGATTGTAAAATGCATATGTGGAACCCTAGGAACAAGAGTTCTCCACATGGGGCAAGGTAGATAACATTGTCAATAGAGGTCTCCCTTAATGCGCGTACATTTAGTGTAGGATAGGTAAGGAATACAGTGGCCCTTTAAACAGCATAAAGTGAAAACTCTGGATACAACAAAAACCTCCATATTCATTCATCACGATCCCTCACCAAGTTCGAATATTGTTCTCCATGCCTCCTCATGGGCTCGGTACGTCTTTGACTTGAACCTCTTCTGAAGGCCGTACAAGTTGTAGAGCCTGGGAGTGGTGGAAGTTACTGTTCGAAAACAATCGATGATTGTCTGGGCTTCAGGGTTTACTGTTTCATCCAGAGCTCCAAAACGCTTTTCGAACATGACAACGGATGACACTAAAAAGATGACAATGGCAGATGAAGCCAATTAGGTACCGGTACGCATGAAAGAGAATCTGAGCAAGAAATATTCAATCATTTGACATCGTTTCTTCGAGGCGCGCCGCAATGGTAACGAAGTACGGAATACTACTTCATTTCCATGTATTTCAGGAGATGGTTGTTACCCCAAATACCACCTGCTGCAAGAGCGTCTTTTAGCGTATGACGCAAGACCGATAGAGTTAGTGTATCAAACTTCGAAATTTATCCTTTGTTTCCACTCTGTAGCTACGAAGTGGAAAGTTAAAGATTCAAGATGCACCAACTCTCTGTCTTACCGGTACATGATACTAAAAGACGCACCGGCAGCAGAGACATTTTAGGTACCACGGTGAGCTAATGGTTTAGTCTGGGGCGAAGGGACCTTTTCAGCGCAAGAAGGCACTTCAGATCACAAATTTCCCCTCACAGAAATTCAGCTGGCCAACTTACCTTCAATGCCCCACCTGTTGAATTCATAGGGAAGACCTGGCACAAACAAGCCATCCCCTGCCGCTTTTTTCCTCTTTACATGCTTCACCAGATCTGTCGTTACCTCATTTAACGGTTCACAATATTCCTGAACATTTTTCGGCCGCATCATTGCCTTGCTTATTGCTCTCCTGTAGTGGGACCAGGTTTCACCATCACTGCAATAATCATTGAACCCAAATTCATGGCGTCTGCCTTTGACTACCGGTAGGCCTACAAAGTGGCCAAGGTTGCTTATGAGGAGAAAAACAATGTAGAAACACAGAACAGTTGGTGGTTCAGGTTTGAAAGGAAAGAATATCCACAGGAAAAATTGGGAACAAAATATGTGTAAAATATTTTTTGTTACAATACATTCTAATTTCTGGCGATTTGTTTCCATGGCAATACACCTTTCTCCGTAATAGAACAATAGCAGGGGGACACTTTTTACACGTGACATTTTGTCCTGTTACACCGGTTATCTTGGAGGGGCAACCTTGGAACCCTATCCAGGCCCTGAACTGCATGTTAAGTCCCGCAGTTCAAATAAATCTAGTTCTGGAGGTACTTCGTTGGGAAACTGCAACTGGTGCCATCTCGGGCATCAGTGGTCCTTCTGCCATGTCAGCCTCATGCTGGTAACTCCCTCCCTATACGTCCTCCAACGTTAGTGTAGTGTAAAATGTAGGCCTACTCTGCTGTATCTGCATGATTACGCTAGAGCTCTGCCTGTGTAGTGTAAAATGTAGGCCTACTCTGCTGTATCTGCATGATTACGCCAGAGCTCTGCCTGCTTGTTTTCAATGATGTGTGTTGAAAACCCCGCTGAAAACTAGGTGTCGATTCTTTGAAGTAGGCCTACTTATCAGGCAAGCATTTTGGGACCTTCACGAAGCAACGAGACCTCTACCTGCATTCTCCTAACATTTTGAAAATACTGTAAAATTCAATGCAGAGGGGCTTTAAAATCCACAGGGGAATTATTTTATATATACTTCTATAATCTCACCTGGTAACCAGACCACGATTCAGTCTGTTTTCATCCCTAACATCTCCCCATGGTTTGGGATAAGGACGACTTGGATACTTCTCTTCCTGTCTGAACAACGCTTCCGCCATCTTAGGGTCCGCCAGGAAGATCATGGATGGCTGTTCTGGAAGATCACACCGGAACACCTTCCCATACTTTTCATGAAATTGTTCCTACGGTTAATAATAATTATTATTGACAATAGGGAGTCCTTGGATGTGATTGATCTGACCTGTGGTGTGAAGTCTGTCATTGTTCCCGGTGTTCAGTGTTCCCTGCATTGTTAGGGAAACACATGAGACCAAAAATAGATTATCTATTTTTGATGAGACTGATCAACACGTCTGTCGTTGCCAGATCCAGCATCCAGAAAAAAGAGGGGGTTGGATGTCTATTTTAGGGGACACACTGGAAAAGAGGGAACAACTACAGAAGTTACACCATTTTCCTTTTTCAACCACCAGATTAATTGGATAATTATATAAATCTGACCTGAACTTAATCGCAGAGAATTACTGGTACGCCCTACTTCCAAAAGATGATTCTATTGCATCGATCATGGACACGGGCCGAAGTTCCTTCAGTAGGCCTATGTTGTATCCTTCTCCAAAAAATATCAGTCAAGTTGCATGGGTTGGCTCTTGGAGGAATAAAACCCTGATAAAACCTGTCAGGTTTTATTCCTCCAAGTTTGGCTCATGGTCTACCTACATATAATACATGCATCTGGCCATCTCCTGCTTCCTTTTTCATGAAGATGTGCATGTGTTTCAGAAGTGGCCATCGGGGTGGACTGGGCAGTTCTCGCCACGATTTCAACACAGGTTCCTGATCAACAGTTGGGGACTTAGCAACCTGCGGTGTTGGCTGTGATGATTGGATACATCTTGTGAACTGAGTAGCGATGGGCAAGATTCTCCGGCAAGGTAGTACTTTCTTCATAACCTCGACTCCAGCTGAAACAGATGGCAAAACGGGTCAGTTCCGTTCAGTCTCTGAACTTGAAGCAGTGACTCCTGCCCACATGGTAGGTAAGTACCTTCAAAGATTGCATTCTAAATTACCGGTATTTCAGATGTTCCCAAATGGAGATATGGGTAGGCCTACTCTTCATTCCAAATCCCCTTGGCGCGAGGTTTTCGGCCGATATCTCCTCAACGGCTGGGCCAAATTCAACATACCATACATCATATCAAATGCAAGCAATCCAGTTTCATCGGGGCAGGGATTGTCGAGCCTATCAGCGGCCAGCTCTGTGGCGATTGCACCACCAACTGATTGTCGTTGAACAAAATACGATTGACTGGTGTTTCAAACCTTCAATGATTGAGGAATCCTAGAGTTTGTTTCCTTTTGTCCGGCACACGACAGCATCATAAGCTGACGAATGAACGAGTCCTGGTGGAGCAGAATTCGGATGATCTGTCAATTGCAGCGGAGAAATCGGGATGTGGTCACAGCAGGGGAAATAGGTCAAACCTCACATTTCTTCCTGACTCGATTCCACGACTGCAACGCGGACACGGCCAAAGGCTTTATCCGAGGGAAAATACCTTTCTGTAAGCCGAGTTATGGTTGGCCAATGTCAATGAGGGTCAATGCAGAGTAGGCCTGATTGACCTGTATAACAATGTATTCCACGATTCCACATGTTGAGATGAGTCGATACGTGTTTAACATTTTAATACTAGCACAACAGCTGACCATTACAATCGGGCAAAAGGGTACGAACAAACAACACAGTAGGGTATGTATGTATGTATAAATACATCGTATCGGACATGTTATGGCATTCGTACGTAAGAGATCGATTAGTTCATAACCTGTTGCCAAGGTTTAATGAATATTGTATAATACTCTTATTCAATGTGTCGAAACAAGCCAACCACCGCTGGAGTGTGTTGGTCTCGGTCACCCAGCCGCTGTTTCGAATATGGTTAATAATGAAATAGAAATATTTTATTAAATCAATAGACCCCTGAAGGGTAAAAAAGGAATTACATATATACAAAAATTTTGATTGGCATAAGATAAGACATATGATACAAGAGTAAGAAATATACATAGTGGATAATTTGCATCTTGACTAATCAAGGCCTCCGGTCACTCCGCCCTTCGAACTACGCTCCCTTCACCCTTGACGACCACCGTTTGTCATCCTGCTCGCAGACAGGTCGTTCCATCCGCACCCCCCCACCACCACCACTGTCAATGATAAATGCGTGTAATCCAATGTTTTGTGAATAAAACATGCATTAACGTATTAGATTATTCTTCATTTTGAGATT
>NMRB01001040.1:193246-236192 GCA_002633025.1 Notospermus geniculatus | reverse complement strand
AATCAAATGGTTATGATCTCTACATATTCTAATCCCTCGCTGAATAATCCGACCGACACGACTTTGATTTTCGCGGGACGTTAATCCCTGTCACACTTCAGGAAACAATACTGGCCAATTTTGTCAATGGTGGTGGTCGAAATCGTGTGATTAATCCCGCAGGCGTCCAAAAAGCCAAATTCCTTATAGAGAAAAAAAACAATGACGTAGCGTTCCGCTCAAGACAATTGAATGCTCTGCAAGGTGGCAGCATAGCTGCGTTCCGGGAACATTGCGTCAAGTATCGTAAACTTAAAGTGAATTATGGGTAGAAAAAAAAGTGCAAATGAGGTGCGTATATGTAAGTAGGCCAAACCATGAAATACCGTATTTTTCGGACTATAAGGCGCGGCCTTTTTCCTTGAAGAAGGGTCTAAAATTGGGGGTGCGCCTTATAGGGTGGTGCGCCTTATCTGCGGATCCAGTCTGACAATTTGATCAGAAGTGTTAAGACACTGACGAACCCAAGCATTCAAGCATGCATGGATGCATGCAAGCCAAAGTCATTGTCATAGTGCTGGTTGACAGATGATGCAGTGAACTGTGAACTGATGGAGTTTCAGTTAGGCCTAATTTGTCACAACAAGCTAAGAAATCATACAACCAGATCCATCAGTACCAACAGCAGAATTGCAGATGTCAATGGGTTCAAACAAGGCAATCAGACCCTGTAATTGTCNCAGCCATGCATTGTATGTGTATAATATGCACTGACAGGACTGCGCCTTATAGGGAGGTGCGCCTTATGTATGGATTTCATCAGAGATTTTGGGTGAAATTGGGGGTGCGCCTTATAGTCAGGTGCGCCCTATAGTCAGGAAAATACGGTACTCGAGGTGAAGATTTTACTCGCCTATATAAGAGACCCAAGATGAGTTTAAATTAGGTGTAGGCCTGGTCGTGTTGGTTTATCAACGAAACAACGTCAATCTAAGCACCGCAAACCATTCAAGTTCAAATCTATGCACCGCCAAAGTTGAAATGTCTCTAACACATAAACAGCGACTGTCACAGACAATTGTTGCACGCACCAGTTCCTACACTTTTTAGCTCAACTGTGGTCAGCACTTACGATGGTGCAGCGTCCGTTGTCGTCGTTGTCCGTTACCAGGGCACGTTTTGTAACCACTGGGGCTGTTGATCTGAAACTTGGTATTGATCTGAAACTTAGCTTGGCCACCAGGTGGCAAAAACGAAAACTCAAATTCCAATAATTCCTGAACAAACGTCTCCAAATTTTCATCATCGGTGCATCTCATGAGGATACATGACATGTAACGGGTTTTTGATTTGACCTACTTTTCAAGGCCATAGAGGTCAAAGTTCAAAATTTTGTCATTTGGAGGCACGTTTCCTGGATATTTGACCTAATATCTTCTAACTTTAGTATGATCAGGTGTCTGGGTACCCTCTGTACCTGGAACTCGAGGCTTGCCCAGAAACATTTACGATTTAACATTTGTCATTTGTTCCTCTGCTACATTCACTCAGGTGAGCACATGGTCCGAGGATCATTTCATTGTGAAAAAGATCTGTTAAAATAACAATCAAATTTGATTCCCCCCAATAAATGGCCTAATGCACATTGAATTCATTTTTCTCTAGGCATTGTATGAACAGTCCCTCCACATCAAGTCAGCCATCCCTCATCCACTTATCATGGGCGTCATCCGAGAATGTGGTGGGAAGATGCATCTCAGAGAAGGCGAATATGAAAAGGCTCACACTGATTTCTTCGAAGCATTCAAGAATTATGATGAATCAGGAAGTCCTAGGTAGGCTGTACCTCATGAAATCTCCTGTTGTAAAAAAGCATGGAAAGAATGGGCCGAATTCACCAAGGGTGATCATCGCGCGATTAAGACTTAGACGCGTGTACCTTCTTCAAAAGCATGCTGGAAGTGTGTGCATTTAGTGAAGTTACACGCTTCTGTGTCTTAATCGCGCGATGATCACCCTTGGTGAATACGGCCCAATATGTTTAAGTGATACTCGATGCTTTGATAATTGTAATGACATTGACAATGATGATGACATGATCTCAAACAGCGCATTTCCAGGCTGAAAGCTTGCTCAGTGCGTTAATTTATACCCCTCACCATATAGAGGCTATGCACGTGATGTCATCAGCGAGGTGACGCCATGTTGGATGGAACGTTGTGACATGCTGACGCAGTGCATCTGACCACGTGCTCCGTCCATTTTCCATCCAACACGTGGCGTCATACCCATTGATGACGTCATTTGATGACGTCAGTGCATAGCCTCTATAGGTCTGTTCATCTCAACTCCCTGGGGGGCATGGAGCTGAGCTGCAGTTCCAATGTCCTTACTGGCAAAATGCTGGCAGTATGTCAAAAGTCTTTCTCAAATTTACCGTTCTATTCTGTCTCTTAATTTTAGGCGTACAACATGTCTAAAATACCTTGTGCTGGCTAACATGTTGATGAAGTCTGGCATCAATCCATTTGATTCACAAGAAGCCAAACCGTATAAGAATGATCCAGAAATTCTTGCAATGACAAATTTAGTAAGGTAAGTACCGGTACGGGAATAGATATAAAAGGTCATCATCCATCTTTCGTAACAGTACATGTTCAGTGTGCTGTGAATATGCTAGTATTCATTAATTATGTCAGCATTTTAAAACAACTGTCCAATATAGTATCTGCTCACCTCCCAACTGCTCCCTCACCTGTGTGAGACAATTTTCAGCTGTAATTCAACGAGACATGCTAGTGTGGTTATATACCCACTACACTTTAATTGGAAATTTCGATGTACTGCACGTAGTACTCTTTAGTCTTGACTAAGCAGTGCCACTACATTATAGAACGGGCAAATCGTATCCGTTAGTGACTTGTTTTTCCAGTGCATACCAGAACAATGATATAAACGAATTTGAAAAGATCTTAAAAACAAATAGAAGAAACATAATGGAGGATCCGTTTATTAGGGAGCATATAGAAGGTAATTTTTATGCTCCTGACTCTAAAGAGTCTGGAGCATTATGTTTTCGCGATTCCGTTCCGTCACGCTTTCAAGAAAAGTGCGACGCCTCGGCTNGCTATCATGAATCTGGGTCACCGTGGCATTAGCCTGGAGATTTGGCTGATTGTGTAATAAACCAGATGTGATGCTGCTGTTTAGAAAGTAACAACTCCTCCCTACTCATGAATCTGACGGTTAACGATTAATAAATTAATAAACTCATCAATAAAGCAACAGACCCTCTAGCAAAGAATATTCTAGACAAACTAACTCCCTCAAAATGTGCTCGCCACGGGTCAATATGCTAGTTCATTTAATTATGTCAACATTTTAAGACGACTGTCCAATATATTATCTGCTCGCTTCCCAACTACTTCCTCACCTGCGTGAGACAATTTTCAGCAATAATTCAATGAGACGAACTAGTGTAGTGTCCCACTACACTTTAATTGGAAATTTCGATGTACCAGGCCTTTCGATTACATGCTTTTCACACCGTTATACGGTGTAGGAATTTTTGATGTCCCCAAATTAAAGGCCTTCAAAATGTCCCCAAAATACTATAAATGTCCCCCCAAATTACCCCCAGATGTCAATGAATAAAAGTTCCTGCAAATAAAATTATTTCAATTGGTATCTTTCCCCATGCTGACCTAAAATAAGCCTACCCATATCAAATTCCCACCGGCAACTTCCCGCCATCAGCCCAGCAGACCGCATGGTCAGCAGTGAAAAATCAATAATTTATGAATGGTGACTCATGTGCGAACACAGCGCCACAATCACTTCATGTGGCGGTACCGAGAACTAAATCTGAGGTTGAATGGGACAGTTTATGGGCTTGCATTTGAAGTTTTATCTCAGGGAAGAAATTTCTTGGGACATTTTACTCAATGATTGATAATCCCAGCCCTTGGCTTACTCCATGTGAATAGGCACAGCTGGTTGTTGAGTTTAAGGTCCAGTCTGGTGAATTAACCCTCTACATGCCAAGGCTATTGCTGGTATGGGAAGGATTGATCTCTCCATGCTGTTGATTTAGCATGGATTATTCTTGTTGGGATCCAATTTTAGGCACCTTTACAAGAGCAGACTGCATCCGACCGATCGCACTTGACACTCATTAGCTCAGCTGACCAAAGGTCAGCGGAGCTATTTATATGACTATAAAATGGTTCAAAATCTCTGTGTCTGTCTGTGTGTCTGTAGTCCGTTAAACTGGCACGTTTCGCAACCGCTACGCCCAGGGTCATGAAAGTTGGTGGAGAGGTAGGCCCTGGGAAGGACTCGAGACAGAACCAAAAATTTTTGCGATCTGACCTACATAATGCCCCCCAGGGGGCATTTTGCGCAAAATGAAATGTCTCAATATCTCAGCCCCTATGATAAATTTGTCGACCAAAAGTGATGGAATAGATAGGTTGATATTTTCTACATCAGCTCAAAGGGAAAATAATGTTAGATCTGTCCACCAGGGGGTGCTATTCAACAAAATCAAAAACAGGGGTATTTGAATTTCCCGCCCTTCAAAGTTCCTAGTGTCTCTGTACCTGGTGTCCTGTCCACCTATATGTAGCCAGTGGTACACTGAGACTGGACTGATACTATGTTGAACCTTAGCAGACAATGAATGGCCACTGTGCTTTTCATCACTTGAGAAGTTCAACGTGCTTTTATATCGTGACTATCTTTCATCAGGTAAGGTGACATACTTCAACTCATTCTTTTAAGTGGGGCAACAGTCTCAATGCCTAATTGGTAACTTAGATCATTCAAATAGGTAGATTTGAACAGTCAATGGAGCATGCATTGACACAAGATGATGATCAACCTCGTCACCATGAATTACAGTAGTGCTAGCTGTGGTCTCACTAACCACTGGGGGCATCCAGGCTACTAAGTAGCTTATACCTTGTTGGAGCGATGATGTTATTCGTATCATCATCTTCTAATGCATGTAGGGCTCACAATATCATCATGACATATATAACTGATACATTGTCTGAAGTCAAGGCATTAGCCTGTTCCAGTTTCAGTTCTCAGGTGACAAAGTTGACATGACCACAGGGGCTGTCTCAGAAGTTGGCTACCAGTAGGCCTATTGTCTACTTGACCAATAGTAGTGGGATTTATTTAGTAATCCTAGGCCTATTGGTACAAAATGCCAGAGGCATTTTCTTTTGGGATTTTTAAATAGAAATGTTGCTCACCTCATCCACCACTAGTAAGGTCATCTGGACTTGTTCCCATCTTTAATAACCCCTTACCACCCATTATTTACCACTCAATGGGTGTCAAAAGATATCTATCTCAATTCATCAAAAACTAATTGCAGGCCTATTATCTGATGTTAACCCTCCTCACCCAGTAGGTCTAATACGATATCTATCTCCATTCATAAATGATTATTAACCCCCTTCCCACCCAAATGGGTCCCGAGATATGTCTGATATGATACAACATCATGATTCACGAATTAACCCCTTCCCACCCAGTGGGGGCAATACAACATCTATCTCCATTCACTGAGGGATATTGACCCCTTCCTACCCAAGTGGTCTAATATTAAGATACCCGTTTCGATTCACAAAGTGATACCCCTTTCCACTGATTTCCACGAGGAATGCTATATTTGCTTGTGAACCATTAAAAAAGGCGCAGCCATCTCGTTTCGCCTGTTTCAACCTCTTGAGTTGGCAAGTCATAGTCAGCTGAGCGCAAGGCCCATGGGCCTCTTGTTTTGAAAATAGAAATGATTACTGTGCCTACCACTGACTGTCAGAAAAGTCCTTTCACTTTTACAACTTCCCAGTCAGTTTCAGTCACGCAATGTCCCCGAAATGCAACAATGAACAAAAAAGAGTGTCCCCAAAATAAGCTGGAAGGCCGCCCCCAAAATGGACTGAAAAAATAGAGGGTGTAAAGGTTACCATGCAATTGAAAGGCCTGTGTACTGCACCTGTACTCTTTAATCTTGAGTAAGCAGTGCCACTAGATCATAGAATGAGCAAATCTTACCCGTTAGTGACTTGTTTTTCCAGTGCATACCAGAACAATGATATAAACGAATTTGAAAAGATCTTAAAAACAAATAGAAGAAACATAATGGAGGATCCGTTTATTAGGGAGCATATAGAAGGTAATTTTTCCCTTTCCTTTACGACTCGGCACCCATCAAGTTGAATTGAGATTACCCGGTACGGTACCCTCACCCTAACCCTCCCGACAGCATGATGTAGAATGAACCTCACTCTCAAGGACTGTCAAATATAAGTAGTCTAGTGCTCTTCTTAACCATGTACAGAGCATGGGCAAAGGTAAAACAAAATAGAAATGACCAAATTGGGAGTGGACTTAAGTATCCCCTAGTGAGGTGTCCTTGTGGCAGATGGGTCTACTGTTAAGGGGATTCCACACTACTTCAATTGAAGATGGGGGCCTCTTCTTTTGTAAAGTACATGCATGCCAGCATTGTATGACATGACCTGGGTATTACTGGATTGGTAATAAACTCTGATTATGCAGACCAAGAGAGACATTGGTCTTTTTTCCAACTTGCTTCAGTTTCATAATGAATCAGACAACAAACTGAACTTTTGCACAACATTCGTTTCAAATATTTCAGATTTGCTAAGGAATATTAGGACCCAGGTACTGATCAAGTTGATAAAACCATATACTAGGATACACATACCATTCATTTCTAAGGTGAGTACCATTCATGTAATGTGAAAAATTTTCAATTGGAAATACATTGTGAGCAAAATGAATTCAAGAAGAGGATTTTGCATTCATGATACCTGGTACAAGTTGAAAGTGGGCCACTTCTTGTTGTGTTTTGAAGAATATCAGTGATTTCCCTCTCTCGCATTGATGGCCTAGTGGTTATCATGTCCACTTAGCATGGGGCAGATCCCGGGTTCGAATGCCAGGCCATGTGAGATTAATCATCCCTGGCTCTTCAGTCCATTGCATGGTACAGTAAGCCGTGGTGCTAAATACCTTGTGCCTTTGCAATGTCAAATAAAATACCCCATCCAAGTGAGGAACACGAGCAGCTTGAGATGGCCTCTCCCTCACTTGCCAGAGCCAATAATGCTATGGCTTCGGCCCTAATGGAAAAATCTAATACAAATACCAATTCCCTCTATATGCCAGAAATTATCAATTTCTTTGAATACATTTTTCATGCATCTTATGTTTTGGAATGTATATTTTTTTCAGGAACTCAACATTGATGTGATGGAAGTAGAAAATTTATTAGTATCATGTATTTTAGATAGGTAAGTTCTTTCAGGCTGGGATTCATGTACTGGTCGATCTTTACGATTTTGGAAGGGCACCCTGCCATGCCTGAAGAACATGGCATGTCAGCCCTCTACTTTTCCCAACAGCCTGACGTAACACACCCCTTTCACCAATTCCATTCTATTTTGTTACTTTGTTACATTTTGCATTAATTACATGTAGGTCATTGGCTGCAGTACTTCACGTAAGACAGGCGCAATCATGCTCGCGCCCCTGCACGCCCGTAAAATTGCACCGAGGAGCTCGATTGACTGCACTTCTCGGCATCCTTGAAGTTTGGGTGCGAGTGTGAACAGCTCTCCTTCATGAGTGTGAACAGCTCTCCTCGAGCTTTTGAGGAGCTCAACTGATTGAGCTCCTGCAGATTTCAAACATGAAGCACTGTTAGCTGTGTTGCGATGATGTGTGCTGCTGAAAGAATTTTGTGGGCCGCATTAAATGGAAAAGAGGTGTGGACAAATCAACATGGAATTCGGTGAAATGAGACAAATTTATCCACAACCTTGGTTAAACATAAGTGATTTGGAATGCTAGTAATTTTGTGAATACCTTCTTCTTTTTCTTTGATACGGTAATAATGGAAATTTTCTGTCTTTACAGCACCATCCAGGGTAGGATAGATCAAGTAAATCAAGTGCTAGAATTAGACAGACAAACACAGGTGGCTCGATACAGTGCTATAGACAAATGGACAGCTCAATTACTGTCCTTACATCAAGCAGTTATCAACAAGATGGCATGAGACATCCGTTGTGCTTTCTGAACGATTCATTTGGGATATTGATCTGTGTATATGTTCGGTGCGCATACAGCTCAAATCGCCGGGGATGCAAAGATGCACTACTGTGGAATCGGATGGATAGTGTTCATTTCAGCAGGGAATTGACATTGTGCACGTACACGTGAAAAAATCAATCATGGGAGACCAGATAGTTGAAATTGACTGACATCCTAAAAGGATGAACTGACTTTACTATTTTCTATGTGCTTATTTTGAGGACAGAACAGATGTGACAACATCGCACAAGGCCTAGCAAAATAAATTGTGTATTTCTGGTCATCGGTGATTTCCAAAAATCGAGGGTCGGCCGGTCGGGATTTTTTTTATTTTCCATTTTTGGCACAGATAATTTTATTGCAGTTACAGGGATTATACTAAAGGTTATCTAGAAGCTGTTCTGGCATCCATGACTAAAGGCCTAGAGAGCAAAAGAGATTAATTTTGATAGATTTGATGCATTAATTTTGATAGATTTGATGCATTTTTGTGAAGAAAAAAAAAGTTGTTTCCTGGCCAGTCAGAATTTTTTGAGGGTCAGTCGGAAAATTCCAAATGACCAGAAACACGGAATTATTTTGCTAAGCCCAATAGGTTCTCTAGTGTACTCAATTTAACTCTCTCACTAACTGTCGTAGCAGAGATCAAAGATTTTCAGTTCAGCACATGAAAAGTGAATGCATAAAAGTGTGTCATCAGGTATACTTGTCGATTTTGGGCACCTTTTGGACTCCTCTATCACTTTATCATTCAAAAACAAGTAGACACTGACTTGTCTGCATTAAAGTCAGTAAATGCTAAACATGTGCTTTTATGCTGTAAAAATTTGTATAATCAGCTGTATAGGTTTAAGCAAAAGCAATGGGAGCAGTCAGCCGCGCATATTGCCAACAGATGGCAGCAAAGTCTTAGCGGACCAATGTACAGGGAAATCTACGTGATCGCTGCTCGATCGATAATGACTGGGTCCGCTAGGTGCATTGAATTGGGCCGTAGTGACACCTAGTGGTCAACTCGCTGACAGCTCCTATTACTAGCCTTTGTTCATCTTATCAACTACAACATGTATCTCTGGGATTTTTTTCGGATTGGTGTCTGATAGTTGAAATCATTGGGAAAGCAGTTGTTGGTACACGTATTTGCTATTCTAAAGGATGTGCCTTCCAAAATGTGTTAAACATTTTCGATACTCTTGAAATTGTCAGGCACTTTAGTATTTAATCATTAGATGCTAACAGGTTACCAGTTGAGCATTTTTTGGCAGTTCTCTGGAAACTTTGTTCTCTGTTATGACGGCGCTGTGCTGACCATTAGGGCTTTCAGCAGATGTAGGAATATGACTCAGTGCATGTCGTGGCCGGTTTGTCTTTTCAGTGTTCTCCATGGGTTGTGTTCAGCTATGCAAAAAGCTGTTAATTTCAATGGTTCCCATCTGCCAGTTTTACATGTAGATTCTGGCAAAATTTTCTGTGACCTTGCTTGTGATAAAAGAACTGTAAAGTGATCCTGCAGGTTCCAATATCACATTTGTAAGGGTAACAATTTGTGAGAACTTTAAATGGTATTGGTATCATAATTTCCTAGGTATTGAGCTGAGCACTCACGTTGCCTGGGCGTACTCCATGTTGAGATGCAGTGAACATTGCACTCTTCAAAACGTGGGCTTTTTGGTGGTGTTGGTTCATGGGTTATATTAAAGGAGCCCCGTATTGCCACTTTTTCTCAACAGCCGGCGCCACCATCACCATACTCGCCTTTCTCCAACCCTCGCCTTTCTCCAACCCCAGGGAATAACTACGTTGTCGGCAAATGGACCCAATGTACTATGTACATTTTGTAATTTTTAGCTCACCTGTGGTGAGCTTATACAATGGTTGTGCGTCCGTCGTCGTCCGTCGTCGTTGTCCGTTAGCAGGGCACGTTTCGTAACCGCTGGAGCTATTGATCTGAAACTTGGTACATATACACCCCTAGGTCAGATGACCTACGACACTAAGTTTCGGCCCGATTCGATTCTTGGCTTGGCCACCAGGTGGCTAAAACCGAAAACACAAAACGAAAAAAGTGCAATAACTCCTGAACTAATGACAGGATCATCTCCAAATTTTTATCATAGGTGTATCTAATGAGGATACATAACATATATAAGGGGTTTTTGATTTGACCTACTTTTCAAGGTCACAGAGGTCAAAGTTCGAAATTTTTCCTTTTGGTGGCACGTTTCGTAACCGCGGGTGCTATTGACCTGAAACTTGGTACATATATACCCCTATGTCAGATGACCTACTACACCAAGTTTCGGTCCGATTCGACTCTCAGCTTGGCCACCAGGTGGCAGAAACTCAAAACACGAAAAGTGCAATAACTCCTGAACTAATGACTGGATCACCTCCAAATTTTTATCATACGTGAATCTGCTGAGGGTACATTACATATATAAAGGATTTTTGGTTTGACCTACTTTTCAAGGTCACAGAGGTCAAAGGTCAAAATTCTGCCTTTTGGTGGCACGTTTCGTAACTGCGGGTGCTATTGACCTGAAACTTGGTACATATATACCCCTATGTCAGATGACCTACTACACCAAGTTTCGGTCCGATTTGACTCTTAGCTTGGCCACCAGGTGGCAGAAACTCAAAACACGAAAAGTGCAATAACTCCTGAACTAATGACTGGATCACCTCCAAATTTTTATCATAGGTGAATCTGCTGAGGGTACATTACATATATAAAGGATTTTTGGTTTGACCTACTTTTCAAGGTCACAGAGGTCAAAGTTCAAAATTTTGCCTTTTGGTGGCACGTTTCGCAAGTGCTTGGGCTATTGACCTGAAACACCCCTATGCCAGATGACCTATGACACCAGTTTCGGTCCGATTCGATTCTTGGCTTGGCCACTATCGACTTCGGCATATGTCAAAAATTCTCAAGCTAGAATGTTTTGACCTTGAAATTTTGACCGTAATCATGGCCCTGGAACTCACGGCCTGGAGCATTTTGATTTTACACTTGTCATCTGTTCTTCTGGTACGTTCACACAGGTGAGCACATGGTCCATGGACCATTTCATTTTGTAGTTCGTATTGCTGCTGCTAGGCGACTCCCTCAACATCAGCAGTCAAAATACTGGTAAGGCTCCTGTTCCATAGAAGTTCACGTTTCACTTTTCACGCGCCACGCTTCACGTTTTCCTTTCGTTCCTCGATTCAGCGCACAACGAGACACACATTACCTGTCCTGTGGCATGCTTTCTCCGAGGAACGAAAGGAAAACGTGAAGTGTGACGCGAGAAAAGTGAAACGTGAACGTCTATGGAACAGGAGCCTAAGAGATCGCATACCATGCTCCTTTAACAGTTGAATCTGGGAACCATGAATTATCAAGGTTAGGGGCAGCTACCAGTCTACTTGGAAATATACCTCCTTTAGAAAATATTTGGGAGTATTACCCAGTGATTTTTCTCTCACTAAATCAAACACCAGTCTTATTATGTAAGTGTTGTTTCTGCATGTCATTTAAAGGTGATACAGTCGAACTCCGTTATAACGAATCTCAGGGGACTAGAATTTTTTTTCGTTACATCCAAGTTTTGTTATTGACATTTCCTGATTTTGCGTACAGCCGTGCTCACAACTAAATAAAATCGTCTTTGGACCATTTTCCGTGGATCGTTTCGGCAAAGAAAGCTACTAAGTACAACTCAGATCAGTTGTGAGGATGGCTGTTGTGTTTGTCACTACACCGCTGATGTGATATTTGCACTAGACATCAAAATCTTCGTGCCTCAAACATTTTGTTGGCATTGTTATATCCAAATAAAAATGCATTAAAATTTTGATTTGGGGCCATGGAATTCTATTGTAGTAACTGGATTTTCGTTAAAACGATTTCGTTATAAACAAGCATTTTTAATGCAATTTACATTATGAAAAACCGGGGACTACGAAATCACGCGTTACAAGCGAGTTTTCATTAAAAGCCGGATCGTTATAATGGAGTTCAACTGTACTGATAAGGTTCTTCTGCAGATCTCCCACAGTTGTGATAGCGCTCTTGGCATCGTACGTGTCTGGGATTGCATAGATACGCTGTACATGTAGCTACATTCACGTGCATGTACAGGTACTCGTACGTGTCTGGGATTGCATAGATACACTGTACATGTAGCTACATGCACGTGCATGTACAGGTACTCGGATATCAATTTTTTGGATCGTTAAGTGTTCAGACTTTATGTAGAAGGTGCACTATTCAGTGGGTGATGAAGTCATACCTGCATTTCAAGACCCTCAGGCGAAATAGCGACATGCTGTGATGGGCCGTGATCAGGGTTCAACAACTACATGTAATTCAAAGGGGAAATTATGTCTAGTATGTAATATAATTTGTACAGAACCAAGCCTGTGCAGCATCGCATTTTTGTACTGCGAAGCTTTTTGACTGCTTTGCTACTTCTTCAGATATGTTTATAGTTGCTGCAGTTCTTTTAAAATATGGGATTTGTGCTATTGTAGAAGTGTTTTACCTTGAAATGGTTATCCTTCCTATTACGCAAGTGTGTCAAATGACATAACCTGTGGCTGTGTGTGCAATGAATCCTCAACTGTCTGAAAATTTGCCTTATTACGCAATTTGAGGCAGTTTATATTGAGTATGACTGTTGTAGACAATGATATTTTAAGCTGGCTGTTGTACATGTAGACAATGACATTCTGAGCTGGCTGTTGGAGACAGTGACATTCTACATGTATTAACCCTTTCGTTACGTGGGACCCGGTCACCGGGTCATCCAAACCCACACAAAATTTCCGTGGGACCTGGTCACCGGGTCATAGTTGTTTATTCAGTTTCTCTTCACTTCATCATACAGTAAATTATGGAGTAAACGTCACAAAAAAGCTAAAATGGTCTCCGTAAGCTGGTGACCATACGTGCCAGTAACGAAAGGGTTAAGCTGCTGTTGTAGAGAAGGACATTTGAAGCATGAGCTACTTTCCAGCTGTACATGTCACTATCATTTCACAGCAGATTACAAGTAATATGAATTGTTACAATAACCACCTCTTCAAAATATCTGAATGTTCTATTTTGACTATACTGTACAACCCTAATTGTTCGCGTGCCATTTATTTTCGCAACTTTCGCGTCTGGCCTGTCATTCGCATAATTAAAAGGACGCTAAATTTATCCAACAGTTCCTGGTTATGAAAGAAACGTGAACCGGCCACCTGCAGGGAACACTTGACTAGGGCCCAAATAAAACAGAAACGATGCAAGACCTGTTGGGCAGTAGGTCAAACAGGATATTATTACCAGGGCACTTAGTAACTGGGAAGATGAAAGCTGGTCTTTTCTAGGAAGAAGTTACACTGACCACCCAATCACGAAGTTAAATGGACGCGTAATCTCCGAGTCTGGCCTATCACTAACTTAAAAAGACACTAAAAATACCGGTCCTACAGTATATCAGGCAAGTTGCTATCAACAGAAGTGTGTTCACATATGTGACCCATCACATCAAATCAGGTATTAAGTTGCACAAGATTTGAACCAGGATGAACCAAAACAACTCCAGGAGATAAAGGAAGAAATGAAATCACTCAGATTTTACAAAAGACAGGCCTACTGAAATTGACAAAACCTTGGTCTCAACCTGCCAACTTCAGAGTGACTCATTACTCATTTTGTGGTGACTGGTCTGAGCTTTCATCGGCTATGACAAACCCACCTACTCATTACATGTACATGTACATGTATTGTAATACACATACTGGTACATGTATATGTACATTTACATGTATTGTATTCATCATTTCAAAGATACATGTACAGTCCAGCGGTATATCGAGCGTATTGTTGTTGGCAATGTTGAAATGCCTTCGATCGAGGAAATCAATTGTCTCTGGCGGTATATCGAGGGGCGGTATAACGAGAGTGGACTGTATTACCACAACGCAGATGACAGCCCAGTTATTTGAGAAACAAATGCATCAATTGTATTTCAGTTGCAGAAAATCATCATTTTATCAAGCCTTTCTGACTGAGTTGAAGCTTTAAAAGAATGCTTTAGTTGTACATGTGAAGGTGCAAAAGGACCACGATATGAAGGTTTATGATGATGATGGGTATTATTGAAATCAGATGAGTACCGTACACACGTAGTAGCCAAGTTGTAGGGTGTACACTATTCATCATTTCTATCGGGATTGTTATGGGTGGCTCATCAGAGATGTTGGTTGGAATAAAAGACTTGTAACTCAGCAAAGAAGCTGAGGAAGACAAGATGATGATGAAATTGACAAAGCAGTTTTCTGGGGAGGTGATTATGTAATCATGTGGTTCAATCATATTATGTTGATAACAGTCCTCGACCTGCTTTACATAGAGTGTATTGAGGTTTGTTTTGCCGGTGTGGAGTGAGGGGGGCACCACTTCTATTCTGTAATAAATGTTCCGAAATGACCGTGAAATTTTTCATTTGAAATTTTCATTGAAGAGGCAGCCCCCTTCTTCTCCAAGCCCTGAGGATATCTACTCCTGTTTTGGGTACCATAATTTCAGTGTTACTGTTCAGAATGTTTCTGTGATTATACGACGTTTCATTGTAACAATGATGTCCCATTTCTTTTCTGAACTTGCAACAACAATAAACATTTTCTACACAAATTATATATTTTTTTGTCTTTGTCTGTTGACCATTGTATACATGTACTAAGAGCATGTACATCGTATTATGGCTGCGAGTGAAACATGGCATTCATTGTGGATGGTGAAATTATCCTAACTGCACGAGGCACCGGTGACCCAGTTCAACAGATACTGCAACATTATCACTTGAAAGGAATGAATCCTATTGTGCATGTTGAGTATTTTTCTGATGTCACAGACCAGAAAACAACAGTAGTCTGGTCGCTGTCCCATTTGGAGAAGCTTTGTTCACAATTCATGAGTTTTGCCACCATTCCTATGGCATTATACATGTGCAATTGCACTATTCATCATTCATGTACCGGTAGTTAAAGCCACACTGTATTGAATTCAGAGTCTTCCGACGTTAGTTTGTAAAATGTACATGTACATGTACATGTCTATCTGAATAATACACTAGAGCTTTGCCTGCAGTTTTTTCAATGTGTACTGAAAATCAGGGCTTTGTTCTTTGAAGCACGTATATAGCAAGCAGTTTGGGTACCATCATGAGGCTACGCGACCTCTATCCACTCTCCTAACACTTTGAAAATACTGTAAAATTCAATACAGATGGGCTTAAAGGCCTGTGTACACTATCAACATTTCAAGACACATGTCGGGACACATGTGTCGAACACAGAAATTTTGCCCCTGTATACACTAGACTAGACACATGTCGGGACACATGTTGCGACATGGAGAGGGAAAGCAGTGTTTTGATAGGAGATGACTACAGTCAGTAGATCAGCTGACTTGAACATGATTTCTGATTGGACAGAGCTTGGACACATGTTGCCAAAAAATTGATTCTGCAATTAATTTACGACATGTCGGGACACATGCTGGGACACATGTTGCTAATATTTTTGCTCTGTACACACTGTCAACATTTCAAGCAACACGGTGTGTTGGACACATGTGTCCCGACATGTGTCTTGAAATGTTGATAGTGTACACAGGCCTTTAAATACCCACAGGGGCATGGGAGGAATATCTCTGCAAAATGTTCAAAATCTTTGAAAAACTGAAACAAACAATCTTATAGCCCATCTCACATTTAATTGATGTTGAAAATATACATGTACGTGTTTGTTTCCATCTCTGTATAAAAGAAATGCCATAATGCAAATGGCCAGCCACAGATCACGGAAGTTGAGAAGAGAATGCAATATCACAGCACTGTCACAAGATGTTCCCTACAAGCTGTTGATACCATTGCAAGATCACCCAGATTGCACTCCACCGATTTTAGCAGAGATCAAGACACCATCATTCAGTGCAGATTGATGCTATTGTGTGCATTATAGCTGTAATCTCAGTCAATGTCACAGACCAGAAAATGTGAATGGAAGCAGTAGCTATCCCACTTGCAGCAACCTTTCAATCCATTGTAAGGCTGTTCAGACGAGAGGGACTTCTTCCACCCTCATTCTCAAAACATCAATTCTATCCAGTGAAGCATTGAGAAGATAGTCCCTGCAGAATGGAAATTTCAGCCAAAATGAGCTGGCAGTGAACAAAAGTCATTGGACACTCTGATGAATTTAAACTAATAACACAGCATTGATGCATCCATCATTTTCTGGATTATTCGTAACCTGAGCGTATTTTCCCCACACAACTTTGCCTCCTTGCGTTACGAGACCCAATTCACTAATGTTGACCTGCAATGAAATAAATAAATTTTAAGATAAAGTGAAAATGTGTCTGAAATTTTGTTCCTCAATTCAAGAACAAATGCAATACACTAGTACAGGATCACTGCCTGCCTGAGCAGCAATCACACGGCAAAAACTTACTTCGACGACTGTTCCTTTTGTTATAACTCCTAAAGATGTGTATAATGCTGAATTGGGATTCTTCTTGACACCAATAATTGGAAGGTAAAATGTGGCTTTTAATTCAGGGTGTGTCACATGTGCCTTTTTATATCGAAGAGCCTGCAAGGGAAGAGAAACAGATGCAAAATGCAGCAACACCACGTATCAATGTAAAGTGTACCGTACAGTGATAAACTGCCTGGTGGTCTGTCTGATTCAGAATGTGTACTAGACTATCATAATGTGCAACGACTAAATTATCAACATGAATCAAGGTCTTAAAATCTGGACGATGGCAACGATTTTAACTACCAGTAATGACTCGTATGTATCATTGCTGGTAGAATAAGCCTGTCAACTAGAACTTTGGTCTTGAACTAAGAAGTCAGTAATGCCAAAAATTGTCACTTAGATATTTTTGATAATACTGTAAAACTGGTACCGGTACATGTTGTACTTCACACTCTACTTACCATAGGTCTGATAAATCGCTCATACTTTGGCGGTTTCCGTGTGAATCCTTCACCAACAAATGTTGCCTTTGTCACCATTCTTTTCCAAGCTTTTCCTGTTTGAATCAAAGAAGCAGTGAAATGTCTCAATACCTAAACTTCCAACAGATACCATTTCATAAGTAATACAGGGTATATACAAGAAGTATATACAATGTTCAGGTACTAGTTTTGTTCAATTTTTAAACAACTGGTAATCACCCAATATGCAGTGTAATGTGCGAAGGACCCTTTGACCTCCCACATGTGCAAAGTGACTGTGACCATAAATGAAGGGGCAGCAGTTGTGCCTTTTCTCGGCAGACACGGGCAAAAATTCTCTTGAGCTAAGTCTAACTCCAAGCAGTGAACGACAAATTGGTTGTCCGGGCGCCCGGGACAACTGATTTTCCCAAACGGACAAGCCATTTCATCCAATCAGTTGTCCGTGGACAACTGCCCTGAGAGCAGCTTTTTCATGAAATGCTTAACATTTAGGCCTACGGGCAATCAACGTTTGATGCGGACAACCAAATTCTGGAGTTCAGGTTGTCCGTGGACAACCAGCAAAAAAACTGATTTGTCGTTCTCTGTCCAAGTCTTCCTCTGGTTAACTTTAACACCGGCAGAATCTCAGAGATCAGACCAGACCCCAAGCTGGTAATCCCCATGGAGTCCCTCTGGATCTCTGGCATTCTACCAGTAAAAAAAGTCAATAATATAACCTTGCGTTGCAATCTAACAATACTTACGTCTAGTTTTACCAGTTTTTACTACTTTGAATACCTCTGCTTCACTGACACCTTTCACTTTTGGCAAAGGCACTTCCCACTTGCCAGCTTTCTCTTTTCGTTTCTGTTTTATCATATTAGACAACACTTTAGCCCTGGTCTGTGTCTCTCTGTCTAGAAGATAGGCTGGTACAGCACCCTCTGGTACATTGTCATCACTCTTCTGTTTTGTTTTTCGTTCTTCGTGCATTTTTATCGTTTTCTTCATCTGTATTTTCTCTGCATGGCGTTTCTTGTTGAACATTTTTGCCCTTTGATGAAATAAAGTAAACGAAATGAGGGACATTCAAAAACATTGCAGACAATTACCAACTAATGTGCACATGACAGATGTGTATACGGAAAGATGGGCAAATTGTTTCAAAGACCCTATGCAACCCACAGGTACATGGCTTGTTCAAAGGCCAAAGAAATCTACACAGATGCCCTGCCTGAAAAATTATAAAGTGGTGTAGCAAAGTACTTACTTCAAACCTCTCAACTTCTTGGCTTTCTTCGCCATCTCATGGGGCAGACGCCCCTCCTTCTTCCTCCTAAAATTCAAAAGAGGCACAAAATAGGTTCCGTATTCTATTATACATGGGACTCAAATGAAGAGGAGACATGTCGGCTAAAGCAAGTTTGAAAACGGCATCATCTTAGAAACAAATCAAGTGGAGTTAAAACATCAAAGACAATTAGGGCTAGATCCAAACTTACTTCTTTTCATGATAATCAAGTCGATAGCCATGTCGCTTTCGGTGTAATTCAATATGCTCGTTTTGTGGCTGCAAGACAAAATCAAAGTGAGAGGTACGTAGTAGTAGCCCCTATGTTGTAGGATACTTGGTCCACAGCTACAGAGATATGGTAGGCCTACAGTAGCTAAATAAACAGCCGAGATCTGCTGTGCCTGTGGCTTCGCCTTAATATTCTAATCTATTCTACTGTCCGTAAATGTGTCTAGGCCTAGGCCCTAGAAGGCTAGATAGCCTACCGCGGCCTAGCCTAGGCCTAGGCCTACACTCCCTTCAGGGCCTGACTTGAATATTCACTGCCACAACAAAATAGTTCCTTCCGCACTCTTATTAAGTGGGTGATTTGGTCTTCGTAAGTATTCAGGATAAGTCGGAATCTTGAGGATTCGGTAAAAGTCGTCGGGTCGGCAAGGTGATTCAAAGCCGTATCGGCACATCGGCACAACTATGCTTCGTGGGTCTCCCCTCCCCCGATAGGTATTGAACTTTAAGAGGGGGGTCTGGGGGTCTCCCAGAGAATGGGGGGGTTTGGGGGTCTCCCCCCGATGGTTAGTTAGGCCTAGCTTTTGAGTGGGGGGTCTCCCAAGAAATGGGGGTTCGGGGGTCTCCTCCGATAAGCATGACAATTGATAATTTGTACATTTTTGTAAACTGTGAATTTCGTGGGGTGCCTAACTTCCCCCATTTAA
Source organism: Notospermus geniculatus (assembly GCA_002633025.1). Lineage (NCBI taxonomy): Eukaryota > Metazoa > Nemertea > Pilidiophora > Heteronemertea > Lineidae > Notospermus > Notospermus geniculatus. Next base: position 216,858 of record NMRB01001040.1, on the reverse strand, counting down.
TAGTGTGACGTTTTGGATGGAAACAAAATCATAGTGTCATTGTCAATACTTTGAATAAATTTGTTTTCATACATAACCACGTTTTCAGTATTATTTACTGTATTTATTCCCTAACATTACCGACATGATCCGAACACAAGTGGCGATGCCGATGTGCCGATGCTGTCTTCAGACATCTCCCTAGCCGAACGATCCCGATATCTAGCCCAACGATCCCGATATATCCCGAACATAATTCGGGGCCGATGAAGTGGCGATGCCGATGTGCCGATGCGGTTTTCAGACATCTCCATATCAAGCCGAATATATATATCCTGCCCGAACATAATTCGGGGTTGGTTCTCTTGTTGGAAACCGTAGACTAGAGTCAGAAAAGTAGTTCCGCACGGAGGACTACCGTCCCGGTTGGTGGCATCACGGGCAGCTGTACTTATGGTGATATAACCCCTAAAATATATAAAAAGACAGGGCCGGTAACAAGAACTCACAAGTCAACTCGCTTCACCACTTCATGCACCTGCAGACACCCCAAAACACCGTTTTATTCCAATAAAAATGACTTCCCCTGGACCCAAAAACTGTGCTCTTTCCATTCAAGAACTAAAGAAACCTCGGGTGCCAACGATATATCGATAAATCCACCGAAAGTGGAAGAATTTCTAAAGTCCATGAGTCCATTACGCACCCGCCATGATGTTTTTAACGAAGACGAATGCCGATTAGAACAGCACTCCTCATTGGCTGAGTGCATTTTAGGTTTATGAATCCAGCCAATGAGGAGCGCTGTTCCAATATCAGCATTCAACTTGGTTGTAAACAAGACATGCAAGATGGCGGGTGCGTAATGGAGTCATGGACTTTAGGAAATCTTCCAGTTTTGGTGGATTTATCAATATATCGGTGGCACCCGAGGTTTCTTTAGTTCCTGAATGGAAAGAGCACAGTTTTTTGGTCCAGAAGATGCCATTTTTATTGGAATAAAACGGTGTTTTGGGGTGTCTGCAGGTGCATGAAGTGGTGAAGCGAGTTGACTTGTGAGTTCTTGTTACCGGCCCTGTCTTTTTATATATTTTAGGGGTTATATCACCATAAGTACAGCTGCCCGTGGTGGCATAAAAAACTGCCGATGGAGATGGCAGTGAATTTTCAAGTCGCTCCATTGATACGAACAACTAAGCTGTTGTAGAATAGGCCTACCACGTGCAATAGGCCTAATGCAGAGAAGTAGGCCTATACACACAACGACGACGACGACAACATTTTTCAAGACCACGAGACGACGGCACGAGCTCAGAAACTTCAGATCTCACTTGAAAATTCTGTCATACGTTCATCATATGTATTGTTCAACTCGACTTTCGGGAGGTATAAAACATATTTTATCCACTTACCATACTTGATGGGTGATTGGGCTTCTAATTTTTGTATATTTGTCGGTTTTGTGTGGCAAAATTGCCCCAACTTATGCACCGAAAGTTGACCAACTAAAAAAGGTCGCACTGCCATCTATGAGAAGTGAGTGAAACTAAATGATGATAAAATGAACGTAAAAACTGATTATATGATATAACTCCTGCTTAGATTGGAAAGAAATCGGGGTAATACGATGTAATCAGCATGTCAAAGAGATCTGACCTGTCGTTTTGCTCATTTTTGTGCTGTTTGGCGACAAAATTTTATGGTGGACTTACACGGTCAGGTTGGAGTCACTTGGAGTCTTGTTTACCACGGAGCGACAACATCAACTATTAAAGGTCTTGCAGTGAAAACTGAAAACTGTCAAGCAAGTAAAAGTTACATCGAATCATGCATTTAAACGCTGAATTTACATGATAAAATATGTCGTCGTTGAAAGTAAAGGCTCATGCAGCTGCAAGAGATGGCATGGCCATAAGTTTATTCGCCCTGTTGTGTAATCGACCACGTGAAGAGGTGAAGGAAGCCCTGTCCCACTTTACATTTGAGAATGGCCAGAACACAACACCCCTCATTCTGGCTTCCAGGAATGGACACTGCAAAGTTGTTCAGATGTTAATGAATAATTTTGATGTCGACATTGAACAAGCCGGTCAAGTGAAATTCGACGGTTACATCATTGAGGGTGCCACTGCACTGTGGTGCGCAGCTGGAGCAGGGCATCTGGACATTGTCAAAGTTCTTATCGAGAAGGGTGCCAAACTCAACCATGCCACAAGTTCAAATTCCACTCCTCTGAGGGCGGCATGTTTTGATGGACACTTGGAGATCGTCGAATATTTGCTCAAAAACAATGCTGATTATACCATTGCCAATAGGTATGACAACACGTGTCTGATGATCGCGTGTTATAAGGGACATCTAAAAGTTACGAGAGCGCTTCTTTCTGCTGGGTCAGATCCAAATTTACAGGCTCATTGTAAAGCTACAGCACTCCACTTCGCTACGGAGTGTGGACATGTGGAGGTTGTGAAATTGTTAGTGAAATATGGTGCTACGCTTCAGCCAAATAGTGCAGGAATGACTCCCCTGATGACAGCGGCAGAAAACTGTAAAACTGACGTGATCGAATACTTCCTCTCAGAATTGGAACAGGAGGGAAGAGAATTCCAGATCAGTCCAAAGGAACACATAGAATGTTTGGAGTTAATGGGTGCTGCCTTTGCAAACGATAAAGATAATTATGACATTGAAAAGGCTTACCATTATATGTGGTTGGCGATGGTGGAGCGACATCGTGATCCTGATAATGTGATAAAGAAATGTTTAATACCTCCTGTAGATGCATACGAGAATAGAGTGGAGTGTCAGACACTTGCAGAACTTGAGGCCATCGAACATGATGCGCATGCGCTCCACATGGAAGCCTTGATAATGCGGGAGCGGATCCTAGGCACTCAGAATCCAGAACTTCTCCACCCCATAGTCTTCCGTGGAGCCGTGTTCGCGGATATGGCTCAATTCAATAAGTGTATTGGACTGTGGTTGAGGGCTATGGAATTACGATTTAGAAATGATCGTTCTATCGGAAAGGATCTCCTCAGATTTGCTCAAGTTTTCTCTCAGATGATTCATGTAGGCGTAGAGGTTGACTTCAATAGAATTCTTACCGTGTTTGATTTTGCAATCAAAGAATTGAAAAGCCACCTAAACTGCATGCAGACATGGCAGGACATCTCGAACGATTGTTTGGATGAGGTACTGGAAGCAGATATTCATTCAGCAATGTATCTCATTGCCTTGTTGAGCAAAGCTAAGCACTGCACGGATCAAGAATTTGAAATGTGCAAATACATCTATACCTTCAACAAAATGGACCTACGGCTCAGTAATGGCATGACTCCCCTTCATATTGCCTCTAATTCTCAAACGGTTGTTGATGACTTCCATGTTTGTGATGTTGTGCGATTTCCAAATGCATCAGTGGTACGACTATTGCTTCACTGCGGCGCAGATCCTAATGCAGTTGATAAGAATGGTGATAGTCCCCTACATGTAATTGTCACATATGATAAACCGATCAGTGATTTTCTTACTTTGCATTCCATTATTGTCCTCCTGTGTGAGTTTGGTGGGCATATGGATCGGGCCAATACTAGAGGGTTGACCGCCACAGATGTATGTTGGACTGGTGTTTCCGAGATAATACTTCGCACTTTGAAAAAGATTAACCTCAAGTGTCTTGCTGCTCGAGCCATCCGTCAACATCATATAGACTACGTTGGACATCTTCCACAATCTCTAGAAGAATTTGTAGCTTTACATTAGTTCATTTGCTGTCTAAGTGGGAGCAGTTTCATCTATGGTACTGGCACAAGGGGCCGTATGCACCAAATGAAGATTATCTTGAACTCAGGTTAAGCCACAACTTTTCCATTGTCACATCATGCCCTGGCAAACCTGAACAATTGAAAAGTTGTGGCTCAACCTGAGTTCAAGATAATCTTCATTTGGTGCATATGGCCCAAGGTGGTTTTCTACCATGGAATAAAAGCCTGTGCACCTCAGTTTGATTCTGCTTGTGTTGAAAATTAACCATCACTTTGGTGCTAAATTAGTTACGTTTTCTAAAAAAAATTCATTTTTGGCTGAACTCACATATACATGTACTAACTTGTGTGATAATGCTAATGTTGAAAAACCTGGAGATGGGCTCACCAAATGGTTGGTGTTGTTTTATTAATTTTCTTGGACTTATCACGAAGGCGGGGTAGATGTATAGTCGATTGACGCGATCAATGATGGTTTGACGTCTGACTACCAAATAGTTGACCCACTAAAGAATAAATGTGACTCGCTCTAGCGAAGAGTCGCATGTCGCTCAGAAGGTGAGCCTAAACGAACCGAGATGACACCAGGAGAGAATGGAAGAAATAGATTCTTTCAGATTTCATAATAGGCAGACAATACTGAAACTGACAAACATTTGGTCTCAACCTGCCAAGCTAAGAGCGACATGCGACTGGTTTTACCAGACAGCCAGAGTGAGTCACAAATTGCATGTATTAGACTCTGTTTATTCATCCAGACTTTTCATCAAAATGTATGAGTGGACTTCCTCACATAATCTCTGAGAGATGGTTTTGTTACCATTAAATAAATGGTGTAGACTTTGAATACCGGTATGGTTCTGAAATTTTTGGATAGTGTAAAAACTTTAATTTCATTGAGCACTTTATTAAAACGTTTTGTACACAAAGTATCTTCAGCCTTTTTCTTCTTTTTCAGTAGAACGTTTCTGCACCAAATGTAGCAATCTTGGTATTTTGTCTGTGTTGTTTTCAAATCTGGATCATCAGTCCTCCTACAGAATGGTTTCTGGAGAGACTAGGATATTAAAGTGCTTCTAGAGGCTGTATAAGTGGAAGCGCTTTGCATCATGATCATTCACTCTTAGCAAAGCTACTTTCTCCACTATCTTCAGAGACCCGTGCAGGAAACATAAAACTCTCCATAGGCAAGCAAATTATCACTGGAATTGATCTTGCCAAAGAATACGAACGAGGCCAATTTTTCAAACACATCCGATTCAGAAGCAAACAAAAGTAATTTCAAGACTCTTTTCCAAGTAACATTGATATCAGCCATTTTATTGGTATCCTATTTGGCGAAAATGCACGGAATTTCTACAAACTAACATTTCAGTTGTTGGAAAGCTAATGAATTTGCATCAGTTATCCAAACATACTGGTACACCAAAATCACAGTCGTAAGGGCACAGAGACCTTGCTTTGCCACTTTGATCTAGCTCCTCCAACATCATCGTATCAAAAGTGTCAGTGTCAAGACTTCGACTCGAAGATACAATAAAACATGTATCAACACCTGTTGTCTGGTCAGCAACGGCAACCATCAACAACAGAAGAAGCAGGCCCCCCGGCAATGCCAATCTCGTACCCAGAGATTCGTTACGCTCAGGCCAAGGTTGTAGATCGCTCCATGAATTAGTGTAGCGACCGACAACCTCGGCCGAGCGTAACTAATCTCTGGGTACGAGATTGCGGCAATGCCAGACATTGGTGGCCTTGTAACTGTAATTTGGGTGTACTTCGATGTACAAAATGGTCTGGTCTGCCCCTCAAACACAACACCAACAAATCATTCACAAAACCAAAAATAAGCATCACGTTTTGAAAACAAATCCACAATATTCATAAATCATGAAATTGCTGTCCTTTAAAATGCCTAACACCTACAGCATAAATTTTATTATCTCTCATCTAAAACAAACACTACTAGCCTCAATTATATACAGTGGAACCTCCCTTAACGGACACCTCTGCCAGGAGGACACCTCTCTAATCAGGACACCAATGTTCAGTCCCAAACTGGTCATTTCTATTCATTTCAACCTCTATAATCAGGACACCTCTCAATTAAGGACAGCATTTGTCAGTCCCGAAGGTGTCCTTAATAGAGAGGTGCCACTGTAGTGAAGATTTGCATTGAATATACATCTTGATGATACTGCCTCTTATTCTGCACCCCGTCCTGAAAAACTCTCGACATTTACGGTCTTTACTTCTCCCTACAATGAAAAGTGCAAGCACTTTACCTGGTAGGGGGGAGTCAAGGGCCTTTTCACTTGCTGGAGACCTGTGTTTGGTTTTCCATGACAGGGTCACAACTAATCCTAAAGCTTTTTGAATAAAATCCTAGAAATTCTAAATTCTCAAGACAAGACTCAAACTTCTCCACACAAGTCAAGAATGAGACAACTCTGGTGTCCTCATCACTTTGTCATGGGACATAACATAAAACTTTTCATAAAATTCACTTGGGAAGTGTTCCAAGTTATTTTGATTCCACCGGTAAATCCTCAGCTAATTTCCACCCCTGTACCTTTGATACTGAAAAACGGGAAATTTTTGCAGACATTTTAATTTTGCGGTCTGTGCGGTTCTATCACATCCGCAAATTTAATACATGTAAAAATTATTTCAATTCAACGTTGTCGGTGCCATCGCAAAAATAAGACGCAATTTCGTATAATGCACCACTTGCCAATAGATCGTGTTGAATAGGGATGTCACTAATGAATTTCCTCTTGTCTTGTAATGTGTTACAATGCATTTTAATTTTGCGGTGCCAAGCTGCCCGCAAATTATAAAGGTGCAAAATATTATTCTTGGGCAGAAATATCGTGGGTCCGCAAAAAAAACCATCCGCAAAAATTTCCCGTTTTACAGTAATTAAAGGGGGACTACTATCAAAATTCCTTGATAATAAATAATAAATATGAATATTTATTGTTTAAATGATTGGTAAGTTTACCAATCCTAGATTCTTACCAATTCGAAATGTTGAATCTAGTCATTCAGATCCTTGATTCGCAGTGTCTTGATGTTCATGATTTTGGTCATGAAATCATGTCTTGTTGCAAAGAAGAAATTTATTGGCATCTAAAGCTGGGAAAACTGCACAGCAAGCGAGGAAAACCGCAATCATAAACCTGAACAACTAGACACATAATTCCAATATCAATATCTATAAAGCCTCGACTGCCTGCAGTGAGGAGGATTTTATCAATACAACATCTGAGATGTGAGCTCAGATGAGTGCATGTAGAGTACAAGAGGAGAATTTTTTTTAAAAATTTTTAAAATACTGACAAAATGTCTAAAACACTTAAGCCATTTGCCGGTCACTGCAGTACAACATTCATCATATCCGTAATGAAACTATTTAGTCTACACGTATAACTGTTGAGATATCTCCTGATGGTGACTGTGTTAAGATTTAACTTGCAGCAGACTGTGTGACCACTTTTTTTCTCACAAGCAGCAAAATCTAAAGGCGCCGCTCCACGTGACAGTTTTCTATTGAAAGTTTGCTGTCAGATAGTCAATTACTGTAAAGCAAGATAATTTCGCGGCTGGAAATGTTCACGAATCAAGAATTTTAGACGTATTCGCGGCAGGATATTTTCGCACGTCTCTGCCATTTTTTTCAGTTTTTTTTCACGGACCATATCTATCACTTGCGTATATTTATATTAGCGACAGGAAATTTTCGCGACTCACACACTCTCGCGAAATTCGCGAAAATTTCCTGCACGCGAAATTTTCCTGCTTTACAGTATTGCTGTCAGACAGCAATAACTGCTGTCATACAGCACTGTATGACAGCAATTATTGCTGTCTGAGAGCAATAATTGACTATCTATCTGACAGCAAACTTTCGACAGGACAGAGAACTGTCACATGGAGCGGCGCCTTAAACCGATTTGTCAGCCAAACAATTTGAATGCAAAAGGGGACGAATCCTTGTTTACAAACACTAATTTCCTGCATTCTGATTGGCTGTGAGGGCAATGTTTACAAACATCATCCTTCTGTTTACAAAACGACTGTCGATTCGCTTTAACTGTTGCAACCTGTACTGGTGTATACGTATGACACACCATCATTGTGCAGATACCAGTACAGCAAACAAAGGACGGACCATACCGTGATTGTACTTGACACAAATATCAAATGTAATCTCAAAGATGGTTTCTGGCCCTGAGTACAGTGCATAAAATGGCATTGTCAAAACAATTTTGATACAGAGTACACTACTCTCCAGTTTTTCTAAATATCTTCATTTTGGCATCCAACAGCCACCCTGTTGCACCTAACATGCAACACAGACATGTGTGTGTCTGACGACATCACAATTTATTCAAATGTACAGATGTATACTGTACAAGCTACCTACCTACATCAAGTACACAAAAGAGCACGATAAATTAACATGAATATTAGGCCTACACGTAAATGCCCATTAAAACTGTTATTTTCAGAAAGTTAGCTTTCTAGAAAACAAAGTGTTAGGTCTTGACTCCGCATCAGCATTTTGCACCACACCTGAGAATGCATGGACGGTGGGAATTTTGTTTATTTATCTTCATGCTATGCTGCCCCAAACAGTCGGTGGGCTTCATAAGTAACGTGGCTCAAGATACCTTACTGGAGTGCACCTTGATAGTGAACTCCACAGGTGCTGACAAGGAATTTGAAACCACATATGCCACCTTCTAAAATGGACAAATCCCAAATTGACGTAAACAAGAAAGATCTGCGCACTTCCGCCGAAATCACAAACACAACCTCAGTCTGAAACGGAATGACGTGACGCAGAGAACCCCTCGACAGTGACTTCGACGATGTTGCGTCAGAGTCGACCATTGCTGAATCATGGATTGTGTCATGTCAGCTGGTTTCAGATCGAGGTTGTGGTTGCGATTTCGGCAGAAGTGCGCAGATCTGCGAATTCGTGAATCGTCTATTGTTATTCCTTACAAGTTGTACACAACACAATACCATCAACGGAAAGACGGATTTTGATGTTAAATAAGCTAACTTAGCGAATAATCCACCTTAGAAACAAACTCAGCTCTGGAATGTAGATTCAACATAAAAGTGTAGCACTACATGGAGTAAAATGCATATGACATAACAACTACAAGGTGTAAATCTGTCACAAATACGTTAGAAAATCGTCGATATTAGCTGCATAAAAATATGGCTAGAAAATATTCGATGGGAGTCTGTTTTTAAAAATATGCTGAGGTGAATCCCAATTTTAAGCAGAGCATTGAGATCTTTTGATATGTCATGCATAATTTGTCAGATATATTATCAGCCTTTTCCTGGTGTGGAATTGACCTGCATTTTCCAAGCAACCCAAACAGGCTCATTACCTGGTCAGCGAAATCTGCCGAGTTATGTTTTGCTCTCGTGCATTTCATTGTTCCGGTACTTTTTTCTGAAGGTAGAGGAAAATCTCCCCAGAAAGAAGGGATTTTGTCTGTACTGATCTGTTTGATCAGTACGGACACTAGGTACAGAATTGATCAAATCTTCATCAATGCGTTTCACCTCAGACAATTCAACCCAATGAGATCATACATCTAAATGGCAGTAAAAATTCGGTGGCACCATAACATCAGCTCCAATACAGAATTATGCAGCAGAAACATTTTGAGATTCAGTTTTATGCATAGTCAATTCTACAGACATCAGGGCATTGTGCACTTGGCTAACTTTGTCAGTTACCACAAATGCTCGACCAAAAACAAGAATATTCCTGAAGTGACTAATTTTAGACACAATGACTCTGTATTATGATCAGCGACTTCAAACAAGTTCACATTGGCCCGATGTCTGTGGAGTGGACTTCACAGTACTTTTTGCAGAAAACCTTATCATCCAAGATTTCACTTCCTCTCAAACCTTCGTGCTCTTGGGCTGGGAACAGCCAGGGGTGGAATGTCATAAAGTCGACTGCATAATCTCTTGCTTATATGATGGCCTTACAATGTGCAATGCGATCCCGTAATAGTTCAATACTCTTCAGCTTGATAAGTAGCATGTCCGCCATCCTGTTTGTGTAGTCGGAGAAACTCTGTAGAAGAAAACAGAAGGTGAATCACTCTTAATACGTCCAGTAGCCATGCAGAGGCTGCCAGAATGGTGCAGTGGAAACATCGGTGCCTATCACTGCTGAGGATTCAGGTTCGATCTGCAGCGTTGGATCTAATGGTTAGGTGGCATAATGGTTAGGGCTGTGGACTCGTGGGGAGCGCGGTGGCATAATGGTTAGGGCTGTGGACTCGTGATCGGAAGATCCTGGGTTCGATCCCCGGCCGTGCCACTCTGTAACTCTCAACTGGCCTGACATGTCCATCGTGTGCGCTCTATTGTGGCTGCCCTTTGGTTTCTACAGAAAGGTTTCTGAATCATAGGCTGGGGTAATAATGTGTGAAGCGCTTAGAGAACGTAATACGCTATGAAGCGCTATATAAGAACTCGCCATTATTATTATTATTATTATTATTCATGTGATAGAGAGGGCGATTGTCTTTGACCGCACATGTTTTCTCCTGTACATTCATTCACCCAATATGTGACCCCTCACCACAAAATGAGTCTTAAGTTGCTCAGAATATGAACCAGAGTGAACCGAAATAACCACCTGAAATTGACAAATACCGGTATTTGGTTTCACCCTGTAACCTCAGAGCGACTTAGGACTCATTTTGCGGTGATGGACAGGTCACATATTTTTTGTAAAACCTAAATGTATAATGCCATATATGGTTTCAATAGACTAGTGGAGACTCCTTTTTTCACAGGATAAATGGAAATGATGAAAATTTAGCCACTTGACTGCAATCTCTGTCAATCTGCCTGAAGAGGAAAACTGCATCATATATGTAGCCACAACTACTTTACACGACAGTATTCATTATCATGATTATTACTCACCAGTTCTCCAGATCGCACTTGTTTCAACAAAGCCATTTCTCTTCTACACATAGCCGTCATGTCCCCAAGATGTTCTTCATGTCCAGCAATCACACGCACCCTGCAACATTTTACAGTGTAATCAGTCCGTGAGTAGATTAACAAATTTGTATCGAAGACATATGACAGCGGCCATGAGAAATATCATCATATCACCAGAAATCTATCACACATTTGAGAGTTGGCTCTCAATCCTGCAATGGGCAATTCGCCACTCGCCCCACAGACTTGGCTCCAAAAGTTGGCCATACCTTGGCTGGATTTTTTTTTTTTCTACTGTATAGACCACTGGGATGTTGCACTTGTTCTGGGCAGTGCATTGTTGATTTCCTTAGGACTTACATGTACACCAACACCAGCAATAAATGACACTTTCAAAATAACAAACTCACCTAGACTGTTGAGAATATGACTTCCACCCATCCATTTCATTCTTGTAATCCAAAGTGCCGTGCCTGCTGTTATAACCAATGGTCGTCTCGCGTAGTGTGGGTCCATCTACAGATGTTAAACTGTCCAAAGTTGCCCGCAATTTCACACTGTCATAAGTACTCCGAAGTGATTCCCCAAGCTGCTGCCTGGCTTCAGCACTACGTTCTAAAGATCTGTTCAAATCAGCTTGACCAGCGCGTCCACCTTTATGAAAATTAGGATCTTTCCACTTGTAACTTTCCCGAGCACTGCTGGATGTCAGCTGGTCACCATTTTTTAGGTATTTCCCAGACGAGACTCCAATAGTATTTCTTAGTGGATCCTTTTCAACGAAGGACTTTACGCTCCTAGATTGATCATTTATAGTTCTACCTAAATCGTGATTACGGACTTTTCTACCCTCGGGTCGAGCCGTTTTCCCCTCCGTTACACTCCTGTCACGATAACTGGAATGACTTGATGTTGATGTCTGAGACACAGATTCACTAGCACAACTATTGTTCCTATTCAGACTGTTATAGTTACTTGTTTTACTCAACTCTTTAGCGATAGCAACCTTTCCCCTTTGCAATGCTAAGCTAACAGAACTGAGACCATTAACAAGACAATCCTTCGAAGGATTTTCTTTGTCGGCATCTCTGTCGGCATTCAAAAGGGCCTGAACTATTTCAGTGTCATCCAGGTTTTCCGATGTAACTGTTTTTTCGTCCTCGAATGTTTTGTCTGTAGAATCATTGTCCACTATGATCTTAGTAATGACTTTAGGGGCTGTGAGGACTTCATTGGACCGTGGCGTAACTGGATACGGATGGATAGGCAAAAACGATGACAGTGGATCGGGCTGCTTCAGTTTCTCAGACGGAAGTGGTGCAGTGCATGTAACTTTCTTGGTAAGTTTCGAACCCTTTTTCGGCGAGACGTTCTGCACTTTCACCTTTGATTTTCCAGATTTTGGTTTCACAGCTACAGTCTTCTTCCACGCTGACGAAGCTGTCTTCCGCAAGTCGACCGGTGGGAGTGGAGGCAGGGGCTCAGATGTTATCTGCCTGACATCCTGAAGGTTCTCTTCATCAGCGGGTAAACTCCTAACAGATGCAATACTCGAGACATCATCTAACGTACCGATGCTCGCAGTTTCAACATCATTTTCTTTCACTGTGCTGCTGTTCTTCGACTCCAGTGACAAATGCGGGATGACGACACCGCTATCACTCACAGTCCTAGCATCAGACTTACCACCGGAGGGAACTCTTTTCTTAACAGCCATCTCCGACATGGTGTCTTGTGCATCCTTAGCTATTTCACCAGTATCATTTTTTTCTTTCAATGCCTTGTCCTTGGAACTATACTTCAGAAATTTCGAGTAAAAATTCTGAACAATATCTGATCTACATTTGTCAGACTCTGAGATGTAAGCAGCAGACGGGTCGTCAAGCAAATTTGTCAAACTTGTTCTTCTCGTCGGTTCAGGTTTAATCCACGTTGGCCTCCGGTTTTGAATCTTGGGGTTGATGGAACCATTTTTATTTTGATCCTTTTGTGGCCTCTCCCACTTGGCCCTCTCCTTTTTCTCAACCCCAGATTCGCTACCTGACGTAACACCAGCCACTGGTTTCGGCTTTACAAAACCCTGCGATTTAGCTTCCCCGTCTGATTTCTGGCTTTCTGCCTTGCGTAATGAGGTCCTATTGCCAGCCAATGACCTTAGGAATTCATCAGGAGTGGGTAAACAACTAATCTTCTTAGAAGCCTCGCTCATCTGCTGCGGAGTCGGTTGGGTCCTGGGGCTCATTTTAGATGCAGCTCTTGGCGATTTCTGCGGACTTTGCGACATAGTGTATAAATCACCCGTGTCTCTGTCGAGCAGCTTTGGACGTCGCATATCAGGTGACTTTTCAATGCCTGCAACTTTCGGAGTTTCCACCACCGTTTTTTCTCGAGGTGGCGAACAGGTATCAGTGACTTTTTTCACAGATACTTGATTTCCATTCTGCTCTGGTATACTAGTAATCTGTGCACTGGACACCCCTCTCTCCTTGTTGAATTTCTTAACAGGTGAAAACGAACTGATCAAGTCCAGTCGGACTCCACTACCCGTTTTCATCGGCGATAAGAAAGTTTTCGTAACCGGACTCTTGTCGCTTACAACAGTGGCCTCCTTGAAATCAGAAAGCAGACTCCGCTTCACAACACTTGGAGACTTTGACTGGGAATCATTAGAAGTGTTTAGGTTCTTCTCACTGGCTTCAGGTAGGCCATCAGCTTCATCTTTCTTCGACTCCGCAGCAGATGCACTTCTTTGCTTCACATCAACTTTCTCATCGCTGGCAGCAGACATTCCTTCAGCTGCGGGTAAATTTGCTCCCTTGGAATCGACCTCATCCTTCAGTTCGTGCAAACGCGGAAGAAACTTGCCTTCATAAACTTGAAACTTATTTCGTTTATTCCCAGTGTCGTTCAAAGCATTCGACAAGTAGTTATCGAAGTCTGTGCTCTTCTTTGTCGGCTGTTCGGGAGGTGAGACAACACGCCTCCTCTTGCTGGGGGATACCTCCTGCGAAGTATCAGCCTCAGGTTCACGAGCAGTTTTTGTTTCTGTTTCTTTGGAATCGGGGCGAGGACGGTCAGACATTTTAGTGGGAGTCCGCGAAACTTTCTTCACGCTGTGAACTTTCCCGTTAGCCTCTTTCTGAGCTCGCACAAGTTTCGCCATCTTGTCTTTCATTCTTGGTGAATTATTGGCAATTTGGGTGAACGACTTTGCAGAGTTTTTTATGAAGCTAGGCTTTGGTAGCTTTCCATTGACAACTGCATCACTTTCATTTTTACCATCATCATTATTTTTGTCATCCGTCGATTTTGTTTTCCTGTCATCACGAACTCCACCCTGCCGCTCTGATAACCGAGGGGCTTCATCAGCACGGGAAAAATCATCTTCCTTTTCCATCTCTGACATTGCAATCAGATCGTGACTGGACAAGGAGCGATTCAAAGCCTCCCTCGTCTTCTCCATAGCTTTCTCCAGCCGAGCAATCAAGCCAGTCTGCTTGTCGAACTTCCCCTGCTTCAAGATACTTAAACTGAGTGGACTGTCCAGCATAACTCTGTCAACTTGCTTTGATCTCGATCCAAGTCCAGCATCAGAGTTTTTCACCCCTGTTCTTCCATCAACAACTTCATCAAAGAATTTTTTCATTTTATCTTTCGATTTCACAGATTTTGAGCTACTTCTACTTGTGTGGCTTGCCCTCGACTCAGATGATGTATTGATGATGTTTGTGCTGATATCCATAGGCTTTTCTGCATCAAGTTGACTTTCGGTATTAAATCTCCTTCCCGTACCACCCGAAGCCCTTTTCTCAGACCTCAAACTGTCACTCGGATCTCCTTCTTCTTTCTTGGCACAAGCGTCTGAACGCCCCTTCCTGGCATTTTCCTTCACTGGCAAATTCAAATACTGATCCTCCTCTTCAGCTAATACATTAGCAAGCTTCCTCGGACGGATTTTATGACCGCATATCGGTGACTCAAATTCCAAGTGGCCCTGGTCTCTTTCAGCAACAGTGTATTGTGTATTTTCACTTCTGTTCGGGCGGAGTGGTGTAGACGACAACGGCACACTCGAGGGATGGAATACAGAGGGAGTCATTTTCCCGACAGCAGGAAATTCTTTCATGATTGCAGATTTAGCACCAACGGCTGTTTCTTCTTTTGGAGTGGTGCTCTTTGGTGACAGCTCTTTCCTCAACTCTTTCACTCTGAAATGATTTTATGATATGCTAAGTTTCATAACTTGCTTGTGACCTTTTCGCAACTGTTTCACTGCAGGCCTCTCAATTACATGCTCCCTACGACGTTTAACGTCGTATAGAATTTACCATGAGCCCAAAACAGACACTGATAAAAACGAGCCCAAATTACCTCTGAGAGCCCCAAATACCTTTAGCTGATGACAAAAGAGAATGTTTGAAAAGTAGAACTTAATTCCACAAGTTAAACCCACTGATTATTTCCAGAAATCTTTGAAAATAAACTAGAAAATTTTCGTTCAGCACAAATCCAGACATCGTCAAAACGGAACTCTGTCTCACCTGAAGTTGGTGGTGATTCATCATACATTGACCTACAGTGTCATACCAAACTAGTATCAGCCACGGGTGAAAAAATTATCATCGGCGCCAGCATGAATCGAATGATTGACGGGTCATAAACACTTGCAGCCTACTGTTTGCTTTTGATCTCTGACAAAGCTTTGATGTCAGTGTCCACTACTACTTGTGGTGTAGCTGAGCTGGCACCCGATACAGTTGGTGCAAACTTGTGGATTATCAAAGGCCCGGAGCCAGACTCACTTTTCTTCCCTGCACAGGACTGATAGGCCTATTTAACCCTTGGTGGTTGAAGATGGCAATTTACAGATCATTAATGTTTACCTGGAGTTTTTCACATTTAATTTCAAATCTCACTGAGATGCCAGGATTAACAATTTCTCTGGGAAAGGGGGCTCCAACTCGACCCTCGCGCTCCCTGAGTGGTCCTTCGACCCTTACTTCTTGGGTCTTAGGCCCTCGGTTCCACTGGATGGTGAGCCCAAAATAGGGGGTAAACATAGGGGTTGTATAGACTGTTATGTAATTGAGAGGCCTGCACTGCCAGCCTTCGAGTTGGCTCACCAAAACCAATTCCCCCAGATTGCCAGCAGTCAAGTAAAGCTCGACATAGCACTATGGCATACACTGCCACCTCTGTGAACTACGACTAAAGCTATACAGCTCAAAGTCCACACCTGAATTCTGGTCTTGGGGCACTGAACTTAAACATGGCTGGTTAGTGGTAGAGAAAGCATCGACAAGCAGATTTGGGGGGTTGGAAATATTTCATCTCATTTATACTATAGTATAGTCATCCAAAATATGGCCCCTGAGTGGTGGCCTACACTGCACACAAACTAGGGTATTGACTGCCAAGACATAATCATTTTACCTGGAGCTCACAAAGTCATTTACGTTTGCTGAGCAGAGTGAAAACAGACACTTTTCTAACTAACCAAACACGAGAACCAGTGACCATTTAGTAGCTTACCTATCTGCATATCGCAGTGTGTTCAGTGTATTCTCACTGGCCGACTGACAAGGAGAGATGTTGGCTATCATACACGTCCTGCAGTTACCGATGAACGAGTCCTTTAGGATGTGTGTCAGCTTGCTCTGCCGGAAGGGAGTGTGGCGGCTCTCCTGATCTAGAGCTCGGATGCACTCCTTTAACTGAAAACAAGGTAAGATCTTTAGTTATCACTATCGATCGATACATTACAAGTAGGTCAATGCTTTTTTAAATAATGAGTTGAGAACGGTAAGCTCTAACTTGATTCATCATCGGCACTTTAGAAGAAATTGGACGTTTTGTTTGTAATATAGGAGGGCACCAGGAGGAAATACGCTCAGGCTGTCAAAGTGAGTCACCCTAGCCACCACTTGAGTACCGGGCCCAACAGGGAATGGAACCAGAGACCTCAGAGGTAACAGGCGCTAGAAGTTTCCGTAACATTAATCTGAGAGCCCGATCGATTCAATCATAACGTAAGGTCAATAATAATGTTAAGAGTAGACTATGATACTGATAATCCTACCAATGGAACTAACTTACAAACTTTCTTCAGGGGGTGTTTACACTGACTCACCAACAAATTACTTGGCCGCTTTGTCTACAAGATATACCGGTATAGGCATAAGAGTTAACAACATGACTAACATAGCCCCTACAACTTACTGCCAAAAGACTTTGATTGATTTCCGCCCCCTCCAGTCTGTTCTGTTTGTCAGTATCTGTCACGTCCGCAGCACGTTCACTGCCTGCCAGGTCAATGAAAGAGATCCTGAAAAAAAATAGGCCTATTAGTAGGAGGAAAGCAAGTCAAACTCAAAGTGTTGGAATATTTATCTCTTTTACAAATGCACTTACTTTCCAATTCTTAACTTGTTGCAGTTCCTTAATTCTATCTGAAGGATGGCATGTGATCGGGATGAGTCTGGATTAACGCCACTAGCTCCTGTGCTGCGGACCCTGTTGCCAAGCTGAACGGCCTGTAAAAAGATCAGATTGATGGTAAAATGACGTAACAAGAAAAACTGAAATTAGACAATTTTGACCAAAACAAAGATGACATAACCAGAGCAGAAGAGAGCATTGAGTAGGGCAGAATCAAGATTCACCAGAATGATAACACTTTTTTGACAGTTTTGTTGAAAAGTGAACTCTATTTTGTGAAGAGAAACTGGTCTTGAATCTGTCAAAATTTCACCAGGCACCAAGGTCACTTAAGAGGGCATTCAGGTCCGAGGCCTAACAGTCTTAACCCCTTAACTGTGTAACTTTTTTAGTTCTAATTTTTCTTTCTTTAAAAAAATTTGCCAAAAAAAGCATTTGACACACAAGGTTCTCGACGTGATATAACGTCCTACACACTGTGACACGTCATTTCCTTGCAAGGCGTACTATTACGCCTTATGCATGCTACGATCCTTGGGTGTTTCCGGCGATTCTCCGGATGCTGTAATGACATACATGTAATATGACGTCCTACCCAGTTAAGGGGTTACAGTTTAGTTCATGCCCACCATTACTGTTCCTGAATTCATTGACGACTCACCTCCATCAGCGTCTGAACATTATCCAATTCCACTTCGGACAATCCCGCGATGTTGACTCTCTGGCTACCATCCTCACGCACGTGCAGCCTCTTTCTCTTGTTCAAAAGATCAAACAGTTGACCACAATAGATCTCGAAGTAACTGACCCAGATGGAAACATCCGAATCATTTTCTGAAATAAATTATTGACAAATACTCAAGACACAAAACGATGCAGTCCAAATCACAGGTAAGTAACTGCCATTATGTCAAATCAAATATTGGCAAAGAAGACTTGAGACCAAACAACGTGTCAGACTGACTCATGTCACTTGCAGTAAAAGTTGGCCAAAGAAAAACCAGTGTTTTTTTAGTTACAGTACTCGACACCTGCATTGCCATACAAGCAGGCCTTGGAGTAAGATAATTGCAGGTGGGTGGAAAACAGCCCACCTAATCAAAAGAAATTGTGCTAGGCGAGCTATTACAGCAGACCGAACATCATACGAAAGCTGCAATATGATTGGCTGTAGACGAGCAGTTGACAAGAACTGACCAATCGGCATGAGCGATACTGGATTCTGGTTCCTGGAGCTTCCAACATTGCCAGCAGATGGCGCTTCAGACGCAAGACGAGCTTGGCGAGGCGGGTGATTTTTTTCAATGTGTTTCTATTGAGGTGGGCAGCTTTTAGCAAACCTAAATTTCTTTTTTCGCGTGTGATGGTGGGGCGCGAGCGATCGCTTGCCTCTTACTCCAAGGCCTGACAAGGACACATCAAAAGCAGGCCTAATAAACATTAAATTGTCTCCAAATCTCACAAATTTTCGACGCCAACCAGGGTCTTCCTCAGGCACTTTCTAGTTGAGATCAAAGAAGTGGATGAGCTTAAGTATGAATGAGCTCATCCACTTCCTTGATCTCAACTAGAAAGTGCCTGAGGAAGACCCCGGTTGGCATCGAAAATTTGCGAGATTTGGATATGACTTTATGTTATCATTTTGTGTGTCGTTTTTTGTGCTCTATGTTGGATATCAAAAGTAGGCCTAGATGTCATTATTATGTATATTCCGCCAAGAGTTAAGTTAAAGTATACTGACCCGTGGCTGCTTTGTTGAACATATCCTGTGCTGCCAGTAAATAAAGACCTGGCACTTCCAAGCTTCCCATTATTGTGTGTGTCTTTCCAGCACCTGTTTGGCCATACACAAAACATGTCGCCATACCCCTACAACACAGAAGGAAATTTACTTCAAAACATCTCATTTATTACAAATTGTTTATTTGTCTTACAATGCTGTGGGACATGTGGGAGAAAAATAGTGCCAATGGCACTGTGCCCGCTTGGCTTGGAAGCAGTATTATGTTATGTATCCTATTTAATTACCCTTGATAGAAGTTTGACGAAGATCCATCACTTTGTTAGGGAGAAATAGCAGTTTATGTTTTTCTTGTTTTGGCCCCCTAGTGGCAAATTCAAGCATCAGATTTCACCGAAAATTCGTTTGTGGGTTGTTGTGATCAAGAGGTAGATATGTACGAAGTTTCAAAGCAACCATTACAAAAAGAGCCAACTTCGTACTTTCAGAAGAACTTTGACCCCTGTGACCTTGAAAAGTAGGTCAAATTCAAAAACTCAAGTGTTATCTTATGTATCCTCATTAGATATACCCATGATAAAAATTTGACAAAGATCCATCTCTTGGTAAGGGAGAAATAACACTTTTAGTGATTTTGGTTTTGGCCCCCTAGTGGCCCCCATCATTTTGTTTACGGACGTACGTACGTACATGTACGTATTGACGCACGACAGACCACCACTCAATGACCCCAACCACAGCTTAAGCCCTGCTGGGCCTTGCGGCCAAGCGGGCTAAAAATGTTCAGGTCTTTAGATTCCCTGACCAGAGAAACACCCCCTTGCCTCTCAAAATATTTCAGTAATAGTTAAGTTACTCCCGTTGTATATGATTCCTGTGACAAATAGTACTTAAGAATGTCACATCCGCCCAGGACACTAGACTCAGAACGTCAAACCCCTCATGAAACCATGAACTACTTTCACAGTCTAACATGTCTAAAGCAAGGAAGTACCGGTACAGTATTGAACTACTTCCATGGTCTAAAGCAAGGAAGTACCGGTACAGTATTAAATTCTTCACTCAAAAAATAACTAAACCCCTGAAGTAAACAGCCAGTTCTGGAACTCATGACTTAGAGTTGTTAATTTGGCCTGAATTTGGGGACATTTTTTCTCAGTTTTTTGATTAATTTTCATTATTTTAGGCCATAAAATTAGCTACATGTATGAAGGTTCCCAGCCATAAATTCAGTCTGAGTCATACACGTAGCACCATGTATTTAGCACTATCATTATTCACCCCACTTTTTTCACAAAGCAATACTTCCTCTATTTTTAACCATGTTGCAAGCCATTTCATAGATTTCCCCAATACCACAAACTTCCTGAGTCTCTGCCAATACTTTTCATCATTCTACAATTGATCATGATGGTGTTTATTCTTATCTCTAGGCCCAGGCCTTTAGAAAACCACGGAGTGTTTTTGTCTATTTACATGTCTTCTTGCACGTCTTGCGGCATTTTCCATACATTATTAAAAAGAATAGAAACGTCAACAAACAGAGCTAGACTTCCTGTGATACCTATTTTCATGATTCTTTGTCAACAGAAAGCTCTCAGCATCTGGCAAGAATCCCAAGTAAGATAAAGTTATTTACGGGTTTAAAATGGGAGCGATTTGGTTAAGCTCGCCTATGGCTGTGCCCGATCCAAGTACAAAATTGGCAATTTTTTCAACATTTTAAAGACATCTATTGAACGAACACAGCACAAAATATTCTGCTGAATATTCCCACCAGAACATTTGTATGGTTCACAGGCATGTCAGGGTAATACAGGACAAAACTAACTAGGGATGTCAGAGTGGCACAACGGCAACATAGGTGCCTGTCACCTCTGAGGTTCCACGTTCAATCCCCAGTCAGATCACCAGACACCTCACCCAATGTTCTCCACACCAGTTAAAAAAAGGGCGGCCCGCCCCTCTTAAAAATACCGACGGCAAAATCCGCCCGCCCCTCTTAAAATTAGTCCGCCCTGATATTTACAGTTTAGATCGCTCAATTATGCATTTCAGATGCTCAGAAAACGCATCTCAGAGCACCCAAATCCAAATTTCGGCAACACGCCCACTGCTGCCTCTCTTACACCAAAACCCGTGGAGAACACTGCTCACCCTGTGACAGAGAGACCAAGCCACTTTGACAATGACAGTGCAAGTTCCCGCGGGCACTCCGGTTTCCTCCTGCAGTACATTAAATTTGCCCGATGTTGTCTATAGGCCTAGTAATGCCATATTTGGCACTCAATTCTCCATACAATACTTTTGAATTTTAAACTGCTTGACTTTACAATGTGACAGGCCACACTAGCATTGTTAATTACTGAATCAAAACTTTTAATAAACTCACCCGGTAAAAACACAGCTAATCAAGCGTTTGGCAGTTCTTTCATAAACTTCCTTGTTTGTCATGTTTTCGTCAAACACTTCGTCAAATATGAAAGCATGCTGAAGAAGAGAAGAAATTACATGTTCGGTATTTGAAGAAATCAAAGACATGGAAGACTGCTCAAGTTCAAGCCTAAATTGTAATCGGGGACTGTCTCAAGTCAAAAGAACTTCAGTCAATCATTCATTCATGTACTCCTACTAGTCAGCCGACACTCAGGTATTAAAATGTTTTACACTCACTATAAGCTGGTCGCACACTGCCCTGGCAGGATACGGTTTTTGATCATTGCCAAGTTCACCATGTCATTTCGAAATGACGCCAGCAAATATCAAATTTTTTATTCCTGCAGTCATGGTTGTGCTATCGACTGCCAGCAAGAAATTCTGCAGTAGGCCTATGCAGGGTTTCAATCATACATGGGGGGGGGGGGATTTATCCCCTGCATGGATTTGAGATGGGGTGATAATATATCCCCCCCCCCCATCAATTTGCAGAGAAATGAATTTTTTTGAACACAGTGTAACCAGTCGGGGTTTTTTCAGCCAAATTTTTCTGGGGAGAGCGCCCTGCCCCTCCCACCCGGGCGTCCACCTCTGATCTGGTGGCCACATTTGTCCCCCCCCCCCCATCATTTTGTTTCTGGAGGAAACTCTGGTATGGCTACGGCATTCACCGCACACTCAGACTTGCGACTCTGTGATTCTTGGCACCGGTCAAAACCGTACCCACAAGGGCAGTGTCCGTCCAGCTAAAAATTCCAAGAAAAGTTATTTTGACTGGGACTCACCTCTTGTGTGAACTTAGTCAAATCAACAGCGACCTTGGGTTCAACAAGGACAACAGTGTGACGGTCTTCAACCCGCACAACATCAAAATCCTTCTTCTTCATCTCTCGCTTACTCAACGGCCGCTTCCGTACACAAACTTTAATCTTAGCATCGGCGTCTTCACCATAATCGGTGTTCTCGGCAGTCAAAGTGGACGTCGCTTTCGATTTCGTCGCCGACTTTGGCAATCCATAGTTGTACCCAGTGTTGTGAACTATCCTTTCAACGAAAACCGCTCCAGTTGGCCTACCAGGTGTGTCCTTGGCAACAACATTCAGTCCATTTGAATTACAAGCGACATTCCCATCTGACTTGGGCGGAGATGTTGCTGATTTTACGACAGGCATTTGTTTCTTCTCAGGGGTACCAGCCCCCTTCGATATTGTCCTCGATGGTGCAACTTTTTCCTTCGCATTATTAGGAACTTCGACATTTTCTTTGTCACTCCCTTGTGAGGTCGTCTGCCTTGGCATGCTTGGCTTCACCCTCTCGTAACCATTATTTTGATGTGAACTTTTGGATTCCTGCTGTTTATCATGTTTATGGGAGGTAGCTAAATCTTTCCTTTGGGGTGCATGATGTGATTGTGATGCTTGCTGCCTGTCATGCCTGTTCTGAGGAGCTGACCTAGGTGGCTGTCCTTGGCTCTGCACTGCCTTGATTATCTGAATCAAACGGAATAGTCGTTTTTTGTCCTCCATGCTGCTTATTCCCAATGTGGAATAATCATTCATGGTTAATTTTGATAATGTGTCGGTCATCGTGATCCCCTGAGCTTCCAGATTTGGGAAGTATTGCTCGAGCCTCGCCTCGCGGAGGCATTCGTACAGGCAGTCAGTCATCTTCGCTGGATGATCACCTGAAAGGAACAAACAGAAGAATTCACATACCGGTACATGTATATGTGGCCCGTCACATCAAATCAGCAGGGGCGTTGCTAGCTTTTATGGCCTGGGGGGGGCAAAATTGATTGAGGCTGGCAGGCGAAGTAAGACATCGGAGGCCCCGGAAAAAAACTGAAAATCTACATCCTCGCAGATGCATTTTCTCCACATCTGACACCACAATCATGACAATAACTTGGCTTGAAGAGGGGAAATGACCTTTTAGAGGAATGAAATGGTCCATGGACCATGTGCTCACCTGGGTGAATGTACCAGAAGAACAAATGTCGACAATATGTTCAATCGAAATGTTCCCGAGCAAGCCTTGAGTTCCAGGTACAGAGGGTACCCAGACACCTGATCACACCAAGTTAGAATATATTAGGTCAAATAGCCATGAAACGTGTCACCTAAAGACAAAATTTTGAACTTTGACCTCTGTGACCTTGAAAAGTAGGTCAAATCACAAACCCGTTACATATGTCATGTATCCTCATTAGATACACCTATGATAACAATTTGGAGATGACCCAGTCATTA
>NMRB01001040.1:169697-180715 GCA_002633025.1 Notospermus geniculatus | reverse complement strand
AAACCCGCTCGGGTGGAGCAAAAAATTCCGCCTCGGGTTTGGACTACATTTTAGCTCCACCCTCGCGGGTTTGGTGTCACAACCAAGACCCGACGCCGAGGGTTTAATTCCTTAAGCAAAAAAAACACATTCCGATTCAATCCGATTGGATCCGATCGACGCGCATCGGATCTCATTTGCGTTTGGACGAGATTTGAATGTGGTCGTATGCGGTACAATGCGGTCAAATGTGGATTCGGGACAATTTTAAATCCACATTGGACCGCATTGGGTAGCGTTTACACGCAAGAGTTTTGAACCAAAATCGGATTCCATCGGATAGCATGTGGATTTTTGCCTGTCGTCTAAACGGCCCTAATATTTCTAAACGTACATGTGCAATTGTTTGCTCACCTCTGGTGAGCTCTTATGATGTTGCAGCGTCCGTGGTCCGTCGTCGTTGTTTGTTAGCAGGGCACGTTTTGTAACCGCTGGGGCTATTGATCTGAAACTTAGTACAACACCCCTATAGTCCATATGACCTATGACACCAAGTTTCGGTCCGATTCGATTCTTGACTTGGCCACCAGGTGGCTAAAACCGAAAACATAAAAGTGCAATAACTCCTGAACTAATGATTGGATCATCTCAAAATTTTTATCATAGGTATGTCTAATGAGGATACATAACATATGTAACGGGTTTTTGATTTGACCTACTTTTCAAGGTCACAGACATAATGGTGAGTTCAGACGTCAAAGTTCATAATTTTGCCTTTTGGTGGCACGTTTCGTAACCGCTGGGGCTATCGGCCTGAAACTTGGTACATATATACCCCTATGTCACATGACCGATGACACCAAGTTTCAGTCCGATTCGATTCTTGGGTCGGCCACCAGGTGGCCAAAACCCAAAACACAAAAAGTGCAATAACTCCTGAACTAATGACTGGATCATTTCAAAATTTTTATTATAGGTGTATCTAATGAGGATACATGACATTTCAAGGTCGCATAGGTCAAAGTTCGAAATTTTGCCATTTGCTGGCACGTTTCGTAACTGCTATGGCTATTGACGTGAAACTTGCTACATATACAGCCCTACGTCAATTTACCCATGACGTTTCGGTCCGATTCAATTCTCAGCTTGGTCACCAGGTGGCAAAACCGAAAACACAAATTCCAATAATTTCTTAACTAACGTCTGGATCGTCTTCAAATTATCATCATCGGTGCATCTAATGAGGATACGTGACATGTAACGGGTTTTTGACTTGACCTACTTTTCAAGGCCACAGAGGCCGAAATTCAAAATTGTGTCATTTGGTGGCACGTTTCGTGGCTACTTGACCTAATATGAGGTGTCTGGGTACCCTCTGTACCTGGAACTCACGGCTTGCCGGGGAACATTTCGATTTGACATTTGCCATTTGTTCTTCTGGTACACTCACCCGCATGGGCACATGGTCCATGGACCATTTCATTTTGTGTGGAATGAATCTGTAATTTGTAGAAAATGCATCGGTCTTCATTTTATGGACTGAAATGCCATCCTGCCAATATCCACGCTGAGTTGGATATGGGGGGGGGGGGGGGGGTTAAAAGGCATATTTTTGTCTGTACGNGTCAGTACGATGAGAGTCAAAAACTTCTGTTTTCAGCGTTGCCACTGAAGCCATTTATTGAGAGCAAAGCAGACCTTGCGACAGTGCTGATTTCGTCAAAAGTGGAATTGCGCTGTGTGCAGTCCAAACATACCGACGATCATAATAAACCAGATAGTTTCAGATGGAAACAAATCACTCGAAATGAATTCGAGTATCCTGGAAGCACATTACTCGTAAAAAAAGGAGGCTTCTACTTCTGTCTTGCGATGAACCAGTTTGGAGTTGCGCCGCACTCTGACCGTCTGGCATTGGCTGTCATAGGTAAGAACAAACCGGCAGGCTACTTTTTTTGGAGGGTTCGCTTTAGTCATTAGGGCGTTTCATGATTGATATTTTAGGCCTATCTCTGCATAGCCCATTGTGGGTCGCAGGAAGAGCACAAACGCAGGAATCCTAAAAACGTCCTCATTCTTCGTGAGTTGTTCTAGTCTCGCACCGCCAACCTCTGATCTCGCTCCGCTACCTACGCTTGGATCAGAGTCTGGCCCCAGACGTATTCATTCTGGTTATCATTAGCTAAACATCCTGGGGAGAGTCCGTTGAAGAAATCACCCTGCTATCTCATTTCGACTCCTGTAGCTTGCCGTTAGAGTGCTGCACACAGATGTACACGATGTAGGCATGATGTACAGGTCTGCTAACTGATGCGCGCGCATCCTGCCTGGTAGGAATTCCGACCACACTTCCGGTTTCGAGCGACCCGACACCAATTCCTAACGTGCTGCACGGTGGAACTGGATACCGGTTTACGCTAGCACCTGCACCCCTGCACCTGTTATCACAAACGTACGAATAAAGATGTATATTTCTTGTTAGAAATGAGACCAGAAGAATACGCCGCAGCAAAACTGGACTGCAGTGAAGAGATTCATCGCATCATGATTGAAGGGCAAGAACGAAAGCTTATTGAGGTCTGCGCCGAGATGTGCAGCAAGTTCAGTGGTTGTGAAGGATTCTCGTATGGGAATAAATACAGTGAGAATAACGCGTGCAGTCTCAAACCGCACAGTTGTGAAGGAAAGAAAACGGTAACGAAATTCATCGTCTACTTCGAGAAAATAGGTAAGACATGTACATGTATGTAGGAAATGCAATGAGTTCGTAAACGAAAAATAATAGTCCGAAAGCTTGTCTCAATACAACCAAGTTGATTCAAAAGACGGTGTTACCTATTTCATTTCTTCTCATTCATTCAACGATCAACACGGCTATCTCTATAATTATTAGTCCGAACACTGATTCCCCTGGCTGTCGAGAAAAAGTGGATATGTTAATGAGGTCGCATTAATATGCAAATTATTGGCTGATATTCATAAAAGCTAGCAAACGCCTTTTCCTTCAAGCTTTGCAGGACATTTACATTGGACCTCGCTGTGCAAATCTTAAGTAAAAGCATTTGCTACATGCTTGGAGGAATTATACTGTCAGTATAATTCCTCCAAGCTACATGTAACTTTCATGAATGCCAGCCAATGGCTTTTTCTACACGTGTTTCCTCAGTTCAAATGCATTACTCTAATTACTCTGGACTTACCTGTCCCATTCCTGAACTCGGAAAAAATGACTAATCCTACGTTGAAGATACATTGTAATGGGGTGGGGGTATGGTCAGAAACAGCAATGTCCTGTACACGTACTTGTCCCACTCCCGAGCCTGGCAAAGAATGACAGCGTGCGTGCGATATCACTTAGGAGTTGGTCATTTTTTTGCGAGTTCAGGAATGGGACAGGTAAGTGGGAGTTTAGACAGTATACGGGAAACTCCCACTTACCACATCGTTTCATCCAGGCCTAAAATTTTCTAAGTTCAGTTTTGGTCACTATTGTTAGCGGGAGTGGTGGTATGAATGTAAGAGCCTTATTGTCATGGGATTATTGGTATTGCCCACACGACGTCCTACACCATAACTTTGGGTTTGGTTCACTGGATTGGAGGCCATAGGGTTTTCGTCAATACAATATCAGCGTTAACACGGTGCATTTCGTTCAGCTGTGCATTGGGCCTAGAGCTACAACAAAAGAGGTGAATGAAAGTGGAGGTTATTCGCCGTCGGCGCAGAATGGGGTTTTTTTCCTGGTGGTTGTACATCCCTTTACAGCCTTCGATATCCCGCCGTGATTGGCCTGGCATGGGAGAGAATCGCGATCCTGAAGCGTAGAATACGCTGTATTGAGCCGAGAACCATTGAGCTCCATGCTAACTTGGCTCGTTGTTGGCTCTTGTATTTGTTGTAATGCAGGAGGAAACCAGAACTCCAGTGGAAACCTAAGGTGTTAAAGAGAGTTGCCCTGTCTATCACACTGAATACTAGCTCCGCCCCGGAATCTAACTGGGAACATCAGNCACATCCCCTATAGAAATAGGGAAAATTCGGACTTAGAAAATTTTATCCACGCAGAAGGGACGATGTGGTAAGTGGGAGTTTCCCGTATTTTAGAACAATTTCAACACGTCAGGCTGCCTGCATATCAATAACCATCGTACGAAAAAGTGTCCTTTCACAAAAACTTTACTTTCAGCTGGCCAGCACGACCTGTTCACGGGAAAATACACCAAAACTCAGACTCCATCCAACGGCAAGCTTGTCAAAACCATCACCTCGGTCTCCAGCAAGCTTTACTGCAGCAACCGATGTACCTGGTCGGTGAAGTGCAACGCTTTCGGTTACGACAAGAAGGCAGGGAAGTGTTATCTCCTGGACACCTATGCTACTGAAACCCTGGATCTGAGTAAATTTGGAGATGTGGGAAATGTGAATTTTTATGTGTTAGACACACTAGCAGGATAGGCCTACCCGTCTAGCAGGAGAGGCCTACCCGTCTAGCGAGGGGATGAAGTGGAGTGGTGGTAGATAGGACCAATGCTTGTCGGAAACCATCTCTCCAATCTAGCAGCAACAACTGGAGTCAGCGGAGAGCTTCTGCAAGCGCCCGGTTATGCCATACGACTTCGTTTATCTATTGTTTGAGTGCACTCACAGAATAGATAAACGTCGTCGTAGAGCCTAACCGGGCGCTTGCAGAAGCTCACTAGTATTGGTCGGAATCCCTCCATATTATGCATGTACGGTACGGTACTGGAATTTCATGATGACGTCATCAAAGGTCGGAAATACCCATCTAAGTACGCTTTGTTAGGATTACATTTATTAATTAATTAGTAGCGGAGAACACACATGGAAACGCGAAAACTGAGTTTATGCGTTATAAAAATCGCCTTGCTTTTATATATGTATCTAGAAATCAAAATAAGCACCAATGATACACAAAAACAAATGTGCAGCCGCCTGCTACGTAAGTATTGATCATCACTCTAAAAAGTGAAGTGTTCAGAAGCGGCCCATATACACGCGCAATATTATTGCACAATATGGGGCAAAAATGGGTGATTGTGTGCTTCTGGCATGATAGGTAGAAGAAAGATTGACAATAATATTGCCCATTTGATCCTATATTGTGCAATAATATTGATCGTGTATGGGCCGCTTTACTGGACTTTAAACCAAAACGCAACGCAAAACGCAAAAGCTTCAACACCTGAATTTAGACAGTCAGGATTAGGATTGAAAAATTCACGAATCGAGGTTGCATGGGGAGTAAACATTATTTATCAACCCAATACATTTTCAATATGGCGTATTAAAAAGTCTCGCTTCGCATTTTCGAAATCAAACTGTGATATGGTGAACGCATCATCACATCCTGGACAGATCTGATGACCGTTATAATAATGGGAATACTAAAATCAAGATGATGCGGTCAGTTATTTGGCTAAACAATTCAGGCTTCGTAGACGAACTCTAGACCAGTTCCAGCAAGTTTCTCGTCGATTATCTTGTCCATAATCTCATTCTGTGCAATGGTAAAATGGTTCTTCCAGTCGCCAATGAGACCTTTTCTCATAAAAGCACTCACGGAACAGTCGATGTCCTCTGGTATTGAAGTATAGTTAGTTTTAGGATTTGATTTCATATTTTTGAATGACGTGGCCTCGGCAATCTTGTCAATGGTTTCATCAGGCATGTCCGGCCTGTCGCAGAAGGCAGCAATTTTCTTGATCTCCCGTTTGGGGAACCTTAGGAGGTCCTCGTAGAAGAGGATGAGGGTATTCGACTTGTCTCGGTGCGCCCACCAGCCGAGGTAATGATCAAAGATGTTCCCGTAACAGATGTTGTCGATGAGAAACATCTCAAAGAAATCACTCCAGAGCCCAGGAAACTTTCCAAAGGACGCCGTACTTTTATAGAAGTAGTAATAGGATACAAGGGCATCTTTGGGGTTCCTCAAGACGTATACACAGCGAATGCCCTTGCTGACGACCTCGTTTGGCATGTACTCGAAGGGGAGGTGGGTTTTCAGAAGGCGTGGATGCTCAAGCTCCTTGAAAAGTTTCATACCGTTGGTGTGATCAGGCCATGCGTTGTCAAGGTACGGCGTTCGGACGTAATTGTATTCCTTGTTCGCTTTCTCAGTGTCGCCATCGTGGCGGCAGAGGTAAACAATTTCTTGTGTCAAAGTCGTTCCTGAAAGAACATTCAGTGTTTGTAAACATTGATGTTTACATTATGTTATTTTGGATTTTTGGGACATGCCGACCCACCAAAATGAATACTTTTGGAATCAACAGCATTTCTAGAGAGGCATTCCACCAACAAATTACTCGTAAGACAAAGAAAGCCTGGACATAAACAAACAAAATGTAAATAAACAATGAATTTCGTGGCCCTCTCGAAAATACCCGTGATACATTATCTTTAAAGATTTCATGACTTCATTGTTTACATAGTGTTTGTAAGCAATGATGTTTTTTTACTTTTGTGACATGCCAAACCACCAGATTGAATTCTTTCGGTATCAACAGAATTTCTCTAGAGGGGCACGGCACCAACAAATTACTCTGGGACAAAGAAAGACTGGACACAAACAAACAAAATGTAAATAAACAACGATTTTCGTGGCCCGCGAAAATACCCGTGATACATTATCTTTAAGTTTTTGCGGTTTTATTTATTTTTGAGATATTAGTGAGGTTTTCGCAAATCTGACGAAACACGAAGTACGAAATACGAAATTGAACTTCATTTCCAGGACCTAAGGTATTTCTGGAGATGGTTGGTACCACAAATGGCCCTGCTGCCAGAGCGTCTTTTAGCATATTATGTAAGATCGAGAGAATAAGTACGGTGCATCCTAAATTTTTAATTTCCACTTCGTAGGTACGAAGTGGAAACGAAAGATAAATTTCGAACAATTTTAATATACACCGTCACTCTATCGGTCTAACGCCATTACGCTAAAAGACGCTCTTGCACTGAGCAGGCGATATGTGGTACATGTACCTACCAACCATCTCCTGAAATACATTACGTCAAATAGTTTTCGCAAAGCCCCGAAACGCCAAAGTGAACGCCTATCCTCCTATTCGGTCCTCTCTTCGTGGCATCGAACAATGGGTTTGGCGTTCGCGTTGGCGTTTCGGGGGCTTTGCGAAAACTCTATACCTGTACTCTGTCTATTTAACGCGTACCTGTTTTAGGATATGATGCCAACAATATATCACTCTCGACCATCTCCAACTCTTTGATTTCTTCAAGGTGTTGTTTCGGTACGAATCCGCCCAACACCATGCCGTTATAGACATGGTGTCCCGGCATCCGGTAGGTTTTCGGCTCGGTCTTGACTCCGCTCATGGTCGGCTTTCTTTCCGCTACTGCTGCTACTTCGGCTTCATACGCGGCAGCTTCTTCTGCAGCAGACATCGATAGGCTATAGATGGGTGATGATGATCTTGGTGGCTTAACTGAAAGAAGGATTGGATAAACCACTGTAAAGACAAGGCTGGCGCCGATCGTGGCCAAAAGATCGGCAAACCAGTAGCATCCTATAAGATTGTCAGAGGTCCGCGCTCGTTCCCCGGGGCTCGCTCCTGGGATAAGCCGCCGATTGCCTCATACATTTGCCGACATGTAGAGGTCTAGATACCTTGCGAAAGTCGGCCATTTTTTCACAGAGGGTAATAACAAACACTGAATGTACAGTGAATGTACACCATTGATGTACAGCATGTTTTAAAACCTGCAATACACAAAACTCCCATGAAAAGTTCCAAAATGAACACCTGCTCAGCAATGCTACATATGTGATGCAATGTGCCCAGGCTGAAATTTGTGAACATATTTCACACAAAAACATTTAAAAGACTCTTACCATGCCCTGTTTAGGACAAACCTCAGCTCCAGGTTTCCTGGCTCCTATCCCACAGTGTGAAACATGATGATTTATAAACCTGGACCCATTGCAAGGTTGGTTAAAAAGTCTGTTTTTTTTTCTTTTCTGAATAACTATTTTGCTGAAAGTACATGTAAGCCAAGGCTCAGTCCATGGTATGTTATGTGAGACATTTCCATGGCAGTTTTGGCCGATTTTAACAATGGTGTACATTCACTGTACATTCAGTGTTTGTTATTCCTCTGGGAAAAAATGGCCGACTTTTGCAAGGTATCCATTGACGTTTAGAATGCCGTCCCTGACTCGGCTATGGTTGGGTCAAAGTGCCAGCTGTGATGATCACCAGTCATTATCCTAATCTGTTGGTTGTCATCTGCTCTGGTGAAGCGTGGGCCACAGGCTGATCGACAAAATGCCCAACGAGCCCAGGCCCGGATCCGGGGGAGGGGGGCGTGCGCCCCCTATTTTTGGCAGAGCAATGATTTTTTTAGCAAGAAAAAAATTAACCAGATAAAAAATCGAGTATTTTGCTCTCAGATGCCAGGAAAATGCACCTAAAGCACTAGAAATTGTCAAATTTGTCTGGGGGAGAGCCCAGAGCCCCCGTTTGGGCTTCACGCTTTCGGTGCTCATCGCCTCCGTCGAGCTACGCCCCCCCCCTTTCTGTCAATCCTGGATCCGGCCCTGGAGCCTACATCGGTGGAGAACAAAACCGGGAGGTTCATCCCTCCCTCTAAACTCCCTACGCAGTTGTGTACCGCGCCCCCTTCGGTTTACCCGCTCTCCACAACTGCTTTACATGTACTCGTGGAAGTCGCCGCCTTTGGTCAATAGATGGCGTCAGGGCCTGGCGCGAGTTTTCCAGCCTATCAGCACGCTGCTTTCAGAACTCGTTGGCCCGTTGGCAACGGATGTTCTTGTGCTACCATGGCTACGAACCGCTCGGCCAATGAAAAAGTGTCTCAGGCCAGCTTCGTTACCGGTTGCTCGGTGCTCTCATTGGTCGGCTCTCTCAGCGCCATCTGTTGGCCAAACGCGGCGAATTTTACGAAGTTAAGCAGTTGTGGAGAGCGAGTAAACCGAAGGGGCGCGACTCACAAATGCGTAGGGAGTTTAACAATCCCTCGCGCCAACAGGCTTTTATATTACCAACGTCGTCTGGTAGGCCTATTTGCCGGCCAATTCCCGCTTGCCATCCACGCAGCTCAGGAAGTGAAGCTCGCTGTGATTTTTCGCGCCCTGGCACAAAGACGGCGTGGAATGGTGGATGATGTAAAATTATCCGTTAAGTCCGACAAAGGCGGATTTCGAGTCACGTCACTGAGCAGGAATTGCTCAGATGAAAAAAATACCTGATAAATCACGGTGGAGCAGTGAAAACTAGTGAAGAAGAGGGATTTGGTCACGAAATTTGTCTCCAGCTGAGCCTGTCCACGCCTCCTATGGCACCATAGCACAACATAACACATTTGCACAAAGCGGTGATATGAAAGTGGGTCACTTCCTGTAAAAACATGATCGAACACTCAACAATCAATGTGTAACCTGCATGAATATGTAGGGAAGACCCCGCCGATTATCGGTCTATT
The DNA here is from genome assembly GCA_002633025.1 of Notospermus geniculatus. Classification (NCBI taxonomy): domain Eukaryota; kingdom Metazoa; phylum Nemertea; class Pilidiophora; order Heteronemertea; family Lineidae; genus Notospermus; species Notospermus geniculatus. The sequence continues at coordinate 171,253 of NMRB01001040.1, read as the reverse complement.
GATTTTCAAGTAAACTTGTACCGTATCTTCATTGTTAACAATAGCCAACGGCAAAGATAAAGTCTTCATATGCACACACAGGTTGATATTCTATTTATTTACGGTCGATCGATCAGTCGACCTGCAATTTTGACCCGTTTCGAATATTAGCGAATTTTCGCAAAGCCCCCGAAACGCCAATTAACGCGAACGCCAATCCTATTGCTCGATGACACGAAGAGAGCAACCAACAGTACGATAGACGTTCGCGTCGGCGTTTCGGGCGGGGTCTTTGCGAAAACTCTCTAATACACTAGGCTATCGTACCTTTGAATCATGGGTAGGCGACTACACAAAAAGGAATTGTTTTACCATCAAAATTTTTGCAGCAAGGCCAAAATGCCATGACGCCAATGATTGGACCGTTGAATATTCCTTCGACCAATCAGGGACTAGAGAGGATGCGCCAGCTTTCCGACTCCGACTCCGACTTCAGCTACGAGAATGAATTGCAGTCCGCTACATGGACATCCTTGATAAAAACGATTTGATAGAAGTTTTCAATTCGTCAAATACCATAAATTGAAGGCAGAAAAAATTGGCCTTATAAATCGGAAGTGCGGATAAATAATGAATATTGAGGTCGTAATCCTAGTCGTTACGACTTTGAGACACGACTATGACGACTACGATATTTGCGATTTATCCGCACTTCCGATTACGAGTCAAAATTATTCTGCCACAAAGTTATGGCATTTTACGATTTGCAAACGTCTATCAAATCGTTTTTATCAAGGATGTCCACAGCGGACTGCAATTCATTCTCGTAGTTGAAGTCGGAGTCGGAAAGCTGCGCATCCTCTCTAATATTACTTCATGACGCAACTATTCCATTCTGTCACGCAGGTTCCAATTATCATGAAGTTCACATTCAATCACATCGGTTTGGGCAGCTGGCTGAGGGCGTGTACCTATAAACTCCCTACGCAGTTGTGTAGGCCTACCGCGCCCCTTCGGTTTACCCGCTCTCCACAACTGCTTCACTTCGTAAAATTCGCCGTGTTTGGTCAATAGATGGCGCTTTGAGAGTCCACCAATGAGAGCACGGAGCAACCCGTAACCAAGCTGGGCTGAAACACTTTTTCATTGGCTGAGCGGATCACGTGACCTAGTAGCCATGGTAGCACAACGAACATCCGTTGCCAACAGGCCAAAGAGTTCTGAAAGCAGCGTGCTGATAGGCTATAAAACTCCCGCCAGGCCCTGACGCCATCTGTTGACTAAACGCGGCGACCTCTACGAAGTAAAGCAATTGTGGAGAGCGGGCAATCTGAAGAGGTCGCCACCATCGTTCCTCGGCTAAGACCTCTGAAAAGGGCTGGAACCCAGCACAAGATTCTTGTGCTCATCGATTTTACAAATTATTTGATAAAGTAATCATGCCAAAAATTAGAATTTGTTCCAGTATTTGTAAAAATACTACTATTTTAACATTCCGTTGATTATTCAATGTGTTATTAAGGAACAAAGTACGAACTCGTTCGAATCCCAACGCGAAGGGGGCGCGGCCCACAACT
>NMRB01001040.1:122196-169625 GCA_002633025.1 Notospermus geniculatus | reverse complement strand
GATTATTTTGACTTTTGTTACAGATCTGCAACACATACCAACTTTCTCATCAACAGAAACTTCCTCGGTGTTGCCATTTCGCACGATTCGGCGTGTTCAATCACATTAGCACCCACGTGGTTACCGGCATTCCATTCTAAAAATAACCCGGGATGTCAACATAACGGTATCTGCGCATGCGCACAGAGATCCGCGACAAATTTTTGTTGCGAAAATGGCAGCCAGAGCCGAAGCCTTCTAGCCCTAGCGGTGGCTTCGGGAACAAAAATGACTTTGTAGTACAGAAACACCAAGCCATTGGCTGGTATTCATAAAAGCTAGCAAATGCTTTTACGTGAGCTCGTACGAATTTGTGATGTCCAGCAAGAGTAAAGGCCTGTTTCCACTACAAAGGTTTCCACTGCGGTTTGCGGCGCCGGGGCGGTTTTCACACTAGGCATTGGGATAATTAACACGCCATGTATTGTTAAACCATCGAAGGATTAAATCCAAAACCCTGTGAAAAAAATCCGGCGCTGCAAACCGCAGCGGAAACCGGTCTAGTGGGAACAGGGGCTTAAGGCCTGTTTTCACTAGACCGGTTTCCGCAGCGGTTTTGCGGCGCCGGGGCGGTTTAATTTCACATGCATTGGGACAATAAACGCGCCATGTATTGTTAAACCATCGTAGGATTATCCAAAACCCTGTGAAAACGAAAAACGCAATGCGGGAAACCGGTCTTAGTGGAAACAGGCCTGTATATCCACTACAACGGTTTCCGGCGGGAGCGGTTTTCACAGGCATTGGGATAATTAACACGCCATGCATTGATAACCATCGAAAGATTATCCAAAACCCTGTGAAAAAATCCCGCGGCGCCGGAGCGGTTTTCACAGGGTTTCGGCTCATGGTTGATGCCACCGGAATAACCGCCGCAAGGACATTTCCCCCTCGAAATCGGCACGTTCAAACAGTCGTCACCCCCACCGAACAACAGAAATACATGCCAATCATTTCGCATAAAATCAAAGAAACAGCTGGTAGGAAATTCAGACAGTGATACTCACGGCAATGACCGACTACCTGTTGCACGCTGCGCACCTTGGAGACGATGACTATCTAAAACAACGCATTCAGGTTCATCTGTTTTAGACCATAATGCTATCTCAGGGGAATGTTACCATCGCAAATCGTTACCTCATTTTATACCTTCATCCCAATGTAACAACAGCGTCTCGTGTTTTCTACATCCGCGCCTTCCGTTGTTGATGAATAACTAACGATGTAGTGTCACCGGGGATTACCAGCTGCTCTCCTTCTATTGATTGCACCATCACGATACATCGATTACACGGGCGATGTTTCCGAGCCCCGGGAAATGTAATCGCTTCAATCTATTGCTTGTATCCGAGAGGAAGAAACGACGTGACCGATAGTAATTACAACGGAAAGGTTCTCGTGTTGCAAAAGGATGAGTAATGCTTACCTTGTATTGATGGGGGGGGGTCTTGTGACACGTGTAAATAACATTACCACGTGGTNATGGGCGAATTTTACCCATTTTTGTGTACCTTTACACATTTTATTTGTGTAAATGTCATTGTAAATTTTAATGTAAAGTTCCACTTGAAAAAGACCCCGGTTGGGGTCGAAAATTCGTGAATTCTGGAGATTGACTTCTTGTTTATTATCGTAAATTTTAATGTCGTGGTAATGTCATTTACACGTATCACATTTTCGTAAGGGTGGATCAAGAAAAAGACATACATTTGTGTTCTCCTTCTGCAATCCAAGATGCGGTATACGTATTTCGAGCCGGTGTAACGTTTTTGAGCGTTCCCCATCTGCCAGAGTGTTCCCCTGCTATTGTCTGACGGAATAAGCCGCGACTCGCCACAATGGAGGACACACAAAGAAACGTGTCGATCTATCTACCAGTGTTTTCAGAACAATAGAGGGAACACTGACACACGGAAACACTGAAAAACTTTACACGGTCTTCTTTAAAGTCCCAGCATACGAGATGAGTTGCTTCTGTCGCAAGCAAAGAGTCACACTGCAGGCGCGGTGCGATTCGCGCCTGATTGTTTCCACTGTTAAGCATATATACAGTGGTTACACTACATAAATCCCCGTGCTTTCCTCGGGGATTTTGCGGTTACACCTTAGGTCCTATAAATCGCCGAGTCTAAAGAGACCCGTGTCTGAAATCCCCGTGCTTATTAGCCCCAGCGAGCTCGAAGGGGCAACGCCGGGGCTATTTACATGTAGACACGGGGATTTTATGTACTGTACTGTGTCACCGCGAAATCCCCGTGCTTATTTGTAGTTCCAAGCACCCGGCGACAGACGGCGATGCAAATCGATGAGTCATGCGCATGCGTATAGGATATTTCACGCCTCCAGTAGCCACTCGATGACGGAGAGTTGCCTACATGCAGTGCCCTTATCGCCGGGATACGGAACTTATTACCAATCGCACTTTTAGTAGTGTAACCGCTCGCCGTGTCAACGCCGTGTTTTTTTGGTTCGGAAAAACCCCGTGTCTCAAAAAGCACGGGGATTTTGGATAGGTGTAACCAGGGCTATAGCTGTTCACATTTGCGATGCGGAAAGAAGGCTGCAATCCTTTGTTCAGATCGCGCCGCGTCGCACCGCGCCTGCAATGTGAACTAGGCTTTGCGTTTGCGGGCGCGGATTAGGAGGCGGGCGCGGGTGCGAGTGAAACAGCTAAAGGGAAATACGTTGGATCGATTTTTCCACCCGCGCCCGCCTCCTATTCCGCGCCCGCAAACGCCTCGCGGAAAAGCAGCTGCTTTTCCACGAGGCGTTTGCGGGCGCGGAATAGGAGGCGGGCGCGGGTGGAAAAAATCGATCCAACGTATTTCCCTTTAGCTGTTTCACCCGAACCCGCTCCCGCCACCGAAATCGCGTCCGCAAACGTCTCGACAAAGGAAAGCTTCATTTCCACTAGGCGGGTGCGGCGGACACGGAGGCGGGTGCGGGTACGGGCGTTGTGTTTCCACGAAACGGGTACAGACGCGGGAGCTGGTCTTCGGTCGGTGGGAATTCCCAGAAATTCAGGGGAATTGAAAGGAAATGATGACGAAATACCACGCGGGCAGCAAGCAAGCGCGGAAAAAATCGCTACATGACCGATTCGAAAAAACGCGTCCGCGCCCATCCACCCGCTCCGCAACCGCACAGGCCTGTTTCCACCTGCGTGCGATCGGGCAACGCGCGCGATTTTGCGTGCAGTGCAGCGGGAAATAACAAAGCCCTTTGCCGCGCGCGTCAACTAATCGCGTTCAGTGGAAACGGCTGCTTTTCAACGAGACGTTTGCGGACGCGGTTTCGGTGGCGGGAGAGGGTGCGGGTGAAACAGCTAATGGGAAATACAATGGTTCGATTTTTCCCGCCCGCATCCGCACGCGCCTCGTGGAAAAGCAGCTAGGTTTCCTCGTGTGCTACGTACGACCTTTCGCTCAATGTTCGTGAACTGTTCACGAATTGCTTCCACAGCGCTGACAGATAACGTGTTGAAGCTGTACACTGATCTCAACAATGAGCCAAGGGCAAATTTACAACCTATTGTTTTTTAACATCTCACGATTTCCAATGAATACCTAATAAGGCAGGAGATATCACGGGATTCTAACCTTGCGGGATGGATAATTGCATGGCAATTTGCTATGTTTATAGAGAAGAGTGTTTCTGACGATGTTGATCTTGACACAATCATGAGGATCACTCTCGGCAACAAGAATCACGAGGGTATTTACGACGTGATCCGTGCATGTCAGAAACTGACTGTAACCAGCTAAATAGCGAACCGCCCGAATGACGTCTATGGCAAGCCGGGTGTGTAATAAATAGCTAAACCTAAGTTTATCAGCAAAAAACTTAGTTTTTTCACCGTCAAACTTAGGTTTAGCTCCTTAAACCTAAGTTTGGCAAGCTAAACGTTGGTTTGGTGAACTAAAGCTAAGTTTCTCCGGCTAATGAGAAAAACTTACGTTTATCAAGCTAAAACTAAGTTTTTGCTAATAAACCTAAGTTTGGCGAGCAAACTGTTAGTTATTTCATAAACCTAAGTTTATCATGTGAAACTTAGGTTTGACTCAATTATTTACAAATTCAGCGCATAAACCTAGGTGTAATGGGCAAAACGTAAGTTTCTGGTGATAAACCGAAAACCTAAGTTTTAAAGGCAATTACATGTATCTGCGCAAAACCCATGTTTGAGAAGCAAACAATATTTTGTGGTCAAACCTTGTGTAATAAATAGTTAAACCTAAGTTTAGGTTTGGCGAGCTAAACCTAAGTTTATCGAGCTAAACCTAAGTTTGGCGCACCGAATACTTTGGCCAATGGAAAGTTAAGAAAACATGTTTGAACTTTGACTGCGCGAATTAGCCTCCCAGCAGAGGGTGGTGTAATTTCTCAAATTTCTAAACTTAGGTTTAGCTCGATACATTGTTGTAAACTCACACTTTGCTAGATAAACATGAGTTTACTGCGCTGAATCGCCAAGAAATCGCCATGACGTCATAAACGACGACCTAATTTGAACTGATCTATACAGATATATATTGGTGTTGATCCAACACCAATATACACAAAGCTGGGCGAAAAGCCCACAGAAAACGGCAAAATGTGCGACCCACCGGCAAATCCTTCGTTGAAAGCCATTAAAACATCAACTTCCGGCTTGGACCAAGGAAAACGGCAAAATGCGCGAATTATCCATGGCAATGACCTAATTACGAAGTTTGATCTCATCTATAATAAATCGATAAATTGCAGTTTATGAGCAAAAACTTAGTTTTAGCAACTAGAAACTTATGTTTTGCTCGTTAAACCCATGTGTGTAATAAATGACACAAACTTAATAGGTTTGTCATGCTAATACCAGGTTTTTGGTCACAAAACCTAAGTTTAGCGAGCAACATAAGTTTTGACTTGCCAAACTTAGGTTTGAGGAGCTAAACCTAAGTTTGACGGTGCAAAAACTAAGTTTTTGCTGATAAACTTAGGTTTAGCTATTTATTTACCCGGCTTGCCTTAGACGTCGGACTTGTCCTTTCATTGTGTTTGTCCGACTCTACTTTTGTCTTGTCCCCTTCGACAATGTCATGAATGTGGTACGTCACTGAGAAAAGCCTTGTTGTTATCTAATGTTTGTCCATCCTGAGAATCTCAGGTCATTTACTGTCGTACCCTCCCTCAAGCGAGAGAAGGGGAGCCGGTTGTGAAGACCCTGGGTGCGAGGATGATCAACTTATCCGACCTTTGCTGGTAAAAATAACGGGCGGTATGCCACCGCAATTTCGAATCGCTCTGCGTACACGCTCCGAAACTGCTATGAGTTTCCGCGATTCTCAGAAGATGACCGATAGGCGTCACTTAGCGCGTGTGAGAATAGCGAACCGCCCGAATGACGTCAGCCCGGTTGTGATGGTTGTTTGTCCGAATCTGACTTGTCCTCTTTACAGGGGCGGCTCCAGGATTTTGGGAAAGCGGGGGCGCACTGTGCTAGAAACATCGCTCCAAATTTCAGAACTTCACTGTCGATTTTACAGATTTGTTGGCCAGGCCGAAACGGGGAGGGCGTGCGCCGGGTGCCCCTTGGATCCGCGCCTGCTTTAGGGGCAGACAAAACGGACACTCAGAAATCCCGTGATTCTATTTGTCCGAACTTTGCTTTAAAAAGAGTACCTGGGCGGCATGCTATTGGAGCCGAACTAGCTAAACCAATCAGTGATCCGCTTTCCGATATACATGTAGTAGAAAATAAGAAGTGGGAAATTTTGGAATTTTGCGCGAATATTTCAATTTCTCAAATTGGGAGAAATTTTCCCCATTTTGAGAAATTTTCTTAAAATGAAGACATTTTGTCTGGTTTTTTCGGGCGACCCTAGAAAAAAAATAAATTCTAGATGTCGACCCCTGACCGGGTGGTGGTGGTGCATGGGGGGGGGGGGGNAATCAGATTTGGCCGATTCTTTCACGCGACACACCTTTGGCCCATGATACATCCCTCCACCAAATATGAATCCAAAATCTTCAGTCGTTCTTAAGTTATAGAGCGGAAGGGACTAGTAGCGGCGAGCGGCGAGCGCCGAGCGGCGAGCGCCGAGCGGCGAGCACCGAGCGGCGAGCGCCGAGCGGCAGAGGCGCACGGACGGCCGGTATTTTCAAGTCCCCCTCCGAGGGCTCCGGGGGACAATTAAGGTGGTACCCTCTTCTGCCTACAGGTGACAGTCTGCCAATCAAAGTATACTGGCTAGTATTCATAAAAGTTAGCAAATGCTTTTACTTAAAGATTTGCACAGCAATGTCCAATGTAAATGTATTGCAAACTTGAAGTAAAAGCATTTGCTATGTATCTTTTATGAAAATCAGCCAATGGGTCATACCGTATGAAGACTAGCAAATGCTTTTACTTGAATTTTGCAATACAAATGCGCTATGCAATGCTGTACAAATCTGAAGTAAAAGCATTTGCTTGTGTTTATTCATATGACCCATTGTCCCTGAGGATTCTGTCTTCTTTTAATCCCCGCCATGTAGCTTAAACATACATATGTTAGGCCACATAAAAAAAATCTTTAGTTTAGCATCAGTCAAACTTGTAAAAAGTGAGGAGGGTTTTTTTGTTTTTTTTTTAATACTGAAATGGACTGTGATCATCGAAAGAGAGCTTGGAAGCATTGCACCATTTACCATACAATAGACAGACAAATCCTTAGTATTAACTCGAAAAAGGTTTTTATTCAAAAAAAATACATATCTGAGTCACCCTGGAAAAGGCATGTGTAGACAAGAAACCACACTTTTTGACAGAGAACATTATAATGTGAGTAAAAAATTGAAGGAAAAAAATTTTTTTTGAAAAAAAATTTTTTCCAAAAAAAAATTTTTTTTGAGGCGGCGAGAAAATTCGAGGCGGGCGCTGATGCTAAACTAAAGATTTTTTTAATGTGGCCTTACATGAACTGTCAAATTTTTGATTTTGAGAACCTATGGCTACACATGTTCATGTACATGTACATGTAAGCCTTTAGTGAGCTTATTCAAAAATTTGATGAAAAATTTGAACGTGAACATAAGGGGCCGTATGCACCAACGAAGATTATCTTTAACTCAGGTTGAACCGCAGCTTTTCAATTGTTCAGGTTTGCCAGGGCATGATGTGACAATGGAAAAGTCTTGGCTCAACCTGAGTTCAAGATAATCTTCATTGGTGCATACGGGCCGTAGGGTGAGCAGAAAGGTTTGCAATGAAATACAACCCTGACGGAGGCAAAAGGATCATGCATTCCAGCCAAGCAAAAATTTATTCCGTGGAATAAACTTACCTCCACGTAGAGTAAACATTTCTCCGTGGAAATAAACTTTTCTCCGCAGAAATAACTTTATTCCTTGGCGTAAAGTTTTTCTCTGCGTGGAGTAATCTTTTCTCCGCTGAAATAAACTTTCCTCCGCGGAAATAAACTTTTCTCCACGGAAATAACTTTATTCCGTGGAGTAAACTTTTCTCCGTGTGGAGTAAACTTTTCTCCACGGAAATAACTTCCACGGAATAAAGTTACTTCCACGGAGAAAAGTTTATTCTGCGGAATAAAATTATTTCTGCAGAGAAAATTTTTTTCCACATGGAGAAATTTATTCCATGGACGACAAACATGAGTATTTTTTCACTTGGCCTTATGAAACAGGCTCCAGGACTTGAATCCCAGGCTAACAATACATGTATGTTTCGAATAAGGAAGGATATCTGCCCCTCCACCTAAATATCCCACCATCAAAAAGTGTTTTTTCTATCTGTGTGCCCAGATATCCATCTTGAGCCATTTTAAACGTATTTACATATTGTAATACTACGGTAACCTGCAATTCAAGTCCCAGTGTATCGTGGGAGTGGAGGTGGCAAAAAACAGGTGAATCAGTCTGAGTCAGTGGTGTTCTCCAATGTATGAACAGATTTCGATCAGCTTAGCTGATTGGCATGGTGCTTTAGACCATCCCTAAAAATATGTTTGGTTTACATCCTCCCCAGCAAGGGTTTCGCTTCTCTTCACCTCACACAAACTTTTATCAACTGTGCTTGGGAGGATGGGTGTTTGCTGTAACCCTACCTACATGTAGACATGACCTACCCAAAATCACTGGCGTTTTAGATATTTTCTTAGATTTTGACCAAGAATATCACTGGAAATGAACAAAGTAATTTTTCCCTACGAATCTATTCTACCCATCACAAAAACATGGGTAGGGTAACAGCAAACAATCATATTTTTAAGGACGGCCTAAGGTGCAGCAAAATGGGTTTCAAATCATTCTGAACTAGACAACACTGTGCCTCGCTTGAAATTGTTTCTCTACTGAGGTGAATCTGCAGCTGTTCCTTTCAAATACCATAGAGAACCCTTAGAGATACAATAATCCTTCAGAAGTTTTTTTATGTCGTTTTCCGAAGCAGTCACAGACATTTCTGATTCGACGCGACTCTTCAGCACACTGCTGCGTACCTTGTAATTAGTTTTAAACATGTCGAGCATAATAGCACGAATCTGATCTAACTTATCTCCGGTTTTAGCCAAGGCGTACATCGGTTCCTCTTTTGAATTGGGCGGCCACTGATTTTGCAATCTAACACCTCCCACTTCCACTATACTCTGTTCCAAAAGTTTCTCCGGCACACCTCCATGAAGAACATGACCTGGAGGACACTGCGCTAATTTAATTGTAAACAACCGTTTGACATCACTCAGCGTCATAACATATCGACTGTAAAGTTTTTCTTGTATGAAATTAAGTAATTCTGTTTTCACTTCGACAGAAGTTGAATTAACATCAGCGTCCGTTTCCATGGGAACAGGAGTAATTTCACCATTTGGTTGACCGGATAAAGAGTGCACGTGATCGACATCAATTTTAGACGGATTCTCCAGATCTGTGTCACTCTCCGAGACTGAATGATAGTCCGAACGCGATTTTGATCGTGAAATGTTACGTCTACGCCGTGGACTCGACGGCACCGGTTGGTCAGCTTTGACTTTTTTCTCCATTTCCTTGGTAATCTTCAGTACCTTGGTCAATTGCTGGTATTTGGCATCCCACAGCATTTGCTGCCGTTGAACCACATCAGGGTGTTTGTCGACAAACTCCTTGTCCTTGTCCATGAGGAATTCCCAACCATGGTTGATTTTGATACGCGACATTTGTTCCAAGATGTCCTTCACGTCCTCCGCAGGAAGCTTTATGACCGACGAAATATCCTTTCTAACGACGACTCTACTCTGAGTGAAGCGCCACATTACATAATCTCTACCGCGGCAAAGAACTTCAGCAGGGATGCCACTGTGTGCACTGCACGATTCCTTAGGATACAAAATTTCGCTTTTCACCACCCAGCAGCCTTGGACCAGCATGGCGACTTGCTGCAGGGACCTAAGACAGGACACGGGGTCTGTCTCTCGCGGAAGTAAAGCCAACAACTGACTGAACTGTATGACTTTTGCGTTTGTTAGCAGAGCTCTGATCTTATCACTCGGAATCATTGTTTTCAGCTGCGTCATTGACAAAACATTGGAAGGCATTGCAGGTTTTTCCAACTCTTTGTCGCACTCGGGTGGAATAAGTTCTTCGAGATAATCTTGCGGTTCTTTGTGGAATTCAAAAACTTCCCGACTTCTGTTGGAGAACAAGTGGTTCATCTCCGTGCCGGACATCTCCGAATCGGCAGAATTAAAGGCACACTTGATCCACGGTTCCTCCTGTTGTTTCTTGTGGAGGTACTCGTAGGAGGCAAGTCTCCTGGCCTTCGCCTCCTCCGATTCGGGTCGACCGAACTTCACCTGGACAGGCTTGGCGACATCTTCCTCCTCGTCTTGAGACGCATCACCTCCATCACCGCCGCCCCGACTGCTTTCCTGACGATCATCGGCCCGGTCGAGGTAGTTAAAACTTGGCTTCAATTGCACAATCCCTTGCAACGGAGTCAAATGAAACTCCCCATCTTTGACGATTCCAACTGCATACCTTGACATATCGACCACATTCGGGTTTGAAGATAGAACACATTTGTCCATTACGTCACTAGAATAGAAAGACTCTTCACTGGGATTATTTCCATCAACATTTAAAGCAAGTTGCTCACCTTTGCTGTGGCAGTAACTTGGTGCACATGTGTCCACAGCCAATTCAAGTTCAACTCTCTGCTGCTTTGGTTTCATACGAGCAGCCAATTTACGCTCATTATAGGGCAAGACAGCAGGGTGGACTGGGTACTGGAACAGGTAGAGATTATCTGCCAAACTTTTCGACAGGAACACGTCCACCTCGTGCTCAACAGGGTCATCATCATCCGCAATCGTTGCCATTTTTCGTGATTTTTGCCCCAAAGCATGAAAAGCATGACATGCATGAAACGCCGCTGTCAGGTGCTGCCACCTTTTATTTTGACCTGGTCTCACTTAACAGTTTGCGGTGTCTATACGTCTCACTGTGCAGTTTCAAAGTACCGAACAATAGGGAGTTTAAGAAATCAAACGATAAACGTAAACTTTACGACAACGTTATTTTTTGTACCGAAAATTAAATATATAATCTGGTGAATTCGCAGTATGAAGAATAACGTTGTAAAAGTTAACGTTTATCGTTTGATTTCTTAAAGGAGCTGGACGTCCAAGTTGTAAACACTCACTCACTGGTTCTCTATCCACGCGACGCCTGCGGTGCTGCAACCTATTGTCGGTGATATGTACTGACGTGAATATCGTGAGTGAGTTGCATCGGACCGGGAACCAGTCTAACGATCACAGGGCACTACTGGTGCTGCCACCTGCACGAAGGAATAAAACTAGTTTGCCGACCATGTTTGTAAACAAACTAGCTTGTTTACAACTTCGGCGTCTAACTCCTTTAAACTCCCTTATAGGTATTCATTCGCAACTCATAAAAAATTCAATAAAAATTCATAGGCCTAAATCGATTTTTCTTAAGTTAGGCCTAGTCTGAAATATTTTATGCACCTCACCCTCTTCTTGCATGTCAGCAGATGGGATAAATACCAATTACATCCCATATGTTTTAATCTCCTCTTTTTTGTCGCTATAGCCCTGTTTACACTACACCAGACAACAACTACAGAAATCGACAAAGTCAAATTTCCCAATGGGCAGACAATCCTGAAATCATCAAACCATTGGTGTCACCTTGGACATATGTTGGGTCTTCTTCTGTGCACATTCCGACTCATTTTGCCATGCTGGGTCACATATATTCAGCAAGAGCTAAAAGCAGAAAAATAACAGAAAAAGAAACGTGTGAATTATGTTACATAAAATTCCCCACTTTTATTCACCAGTATTTTCTATATACATTTCTGATCACTCAATTGTAACAGATGGACATATTCCACAACAAATTCTGATGACGACCGCACACTACACAAGGTCACTTGAACATCTTCAAATCAAAATATTAAATCTATTCCCAGTTAATAGCAAATGAATATAGGCTACCGGCAACTTAAGATTTGTATTTGGTGAATCAATCTAAACCTAGCATTCTATCTCTATCAACCAAAACTATGTTCTAGCAGAAGCCTGTTTAACTGGACCACTAACTACTGGGAGGCGTGCACAGCCACTTTTCTGTCAGAAGTACCCCCAGTTGGTTTACCTCAATTGCAGGCAAAAATATGCGCAAGAACAGGATTATCCACGCAAAATTGAGTCAACTGATGTTTTTGATTCAATTCCCATTTTTAAAGATTCTATTCAATTGGTTGTCCAGCTGACTATTAGGGGAATATACAACAAAGCACTGAATTTCACTGAGAAGTAAACACCAATGATTTCAGGAAAAGGGGCCAAAAAGGGTTTAGAAAACATATTTCAGGTAAAGATCAATGAAAAATCACTTAAGATGAAACTACACATATTATAAGTGTGCTAGATTTCTTAAAATTCTACTAGAGAATATCCAAAAGAATACAAAAAGAATCCATACCTTCGACCATCGAGTAAAAATTCCCCATACCAATATCATATTTCTCGCATTTCTCCTACAAATCACACACTTCATCTAGCCAGCACATCAAAATCTTGGATATGAATGTAACTAAGTTTTAATTTGAAAAGAATTTCTCATTTTATTTCTACTTTTAAAAGGACAGGACCCTTGTGCAGTGTTGCGGTACATCAGTTTTATCTTGTACCTGAGAAAAGGATGGGCTCCGTCAGATTTCTATCTCCCCTGTCGCTTTAAGTCAACCCAGATTTCTATGACGTATCTAATGTCACAGAACACACAAATTCTCCCAACTGTAATCAAGCAAATTCCAAAGGACCCACAAAGATATACCGGTACACACAGTTCACACTAACTCGTATAATATACCGGTAAGTGAAATATATAAAGAGCTTCATTGATGGAATAAAGAGCATTTCTGGTGATTCAAAAGTCATTACCAAAACCTGTATTCGATTCCAAATATATGTATTCAACTCCCAAAATCTGTATTCAACTCCCAAAATCTGTATTCAATTACCAAAATCTGTTTTCAATGACCAAAATCTGTATTCAATGACCAAAATCTGTACTTGGCTCCAAAGACCAGCATTCAATTATCCTGGTAAACAGGACAAACAAATCAAATTAGCCTGTACCTAACTGGCTTATGCTCAGAATATATTTGTCAACAAACATATTATATAATGAGGTACTGGCAAAACTAATCTGCGACGTGGCGCTGACTATCAACCAGGTCAGAACTCCGTCATTGAAAGTGAGGCTAATGTTGTTTTCCAATTAATTCTGAATGTAACTAAAACATTGCACTGAATTTCTAATTTTACTTTCTGTCATTTAGTATAGAACTGCTAAAATATATCTTATTGCTTTTGAGCAAAAATCCCTGTGGGAAGATGATGAATTTAATCGATAAAGTTGGCCATTTTTAGCATAAGCAACAGGCCAATGTCATTGACGTCATTGGTTGTGAATGACGCAATTTTTTTGTAACGTCAGAATGACGCGCACGACACCTGATGACGTTCAACAATCGCATGGCATGTGTACCGGTACTTGCATTTTAATCTGGTTGATGATCAGCGCCTCCTTTTGTTTGCCGGTACCCCATTGGAAGATGAAACAGTTGCAACTGCTGTTCTAACTTGGAACATCATTTACACCACGAATTGGCTTTTTTGCATTGATTTTGGTGAAATAAACTGTGTGAAATCTCTTTGAAAGTTGGCTATTTTTGGAACTGGAGCTCCTGAGTCACCTACTGTTTACACAATGGCCCTGGAAGTAACCAATAACGTATACCTTGTGGACACCCTCCCAGTCACTGGTACAGAAAATGCTGTGGCCCAAGTCCATCGTGGAAATCATGTTCTTCGAGTGATGTTGAGGTCTCACTGCATTCTGGTGATGCAAAATCGTCAAATTGCTACCACACCAGAACAATGAAACTAGCATGCCTTCTGCTTGTGACAGCATCATTAATTCGGTACTCATCATTCATAAAAGACAACTATTAAAAACAAAACTATTGATTAAAATGCCGCTAAGTGATGTCAAGGTATGCCCACAGGTAGCAGTCAATGAATGGCAGCTCCTGAAAACTCGTCTAGTAGCAGTCAATGAAGATCAGGCATTTATTCCACCTTTGCAGAAAACACATCAGGTAGCAGAAAATGAAGGTCTGGGTCCATATTCATAAACATACTTAAAGGCGCTCTAGTTCGAATTGTAAACATTGCAGTTTGTTTATTTACATGGTTGATTACAATAGTTATTTTCCTGCGGACAGGTGGCAGCACCGTGTATACCAAAACATTAATGTTGTCTATTTTTATATCTATCTTGATAAATATTCTTGTAACTGAAATATATTTATGATTTTATGCTCAAAAACAAACAAAAAGTTGTGAAAGGCGAGATTTAATTCGATTTTATCTGATTTGTTAGTACCATAATTTGACAATAGGTGGCACATCGTAATGTTTACAATTCGAACTAGAGCGCCTTTAATTCAAAGTATGATACTTATCTTTTGTGTTGAACAAAGGATAATAAGTGTCACACTTTAGACTTAAGTAGTTTTATGAATACGAGTCCTAGTCAGTAATTTTATTTCATCTGGGCACATCTTGAAATACCAAGACCCACAGTTACTTCACCTGTAGACTCTGCTCAACCCCTGATGGTTCAAGGTGCCTGGGCAGAAAATTCATTTATGTCCTTCACGAGATACATGTAGTAACTCGAGCAATATTCCACGAACAAGAAAAAGATTGCCACCTGTGGACACACCATCAATTCATCCAAGAATACCATACTTTAGAATGTATATTCAAACAGAGTAGTACACTGTACATATACAGCAAGAACATTACACCCAGTAAGGCTACAAAAGTCTAAAATTCATATGCAAAAATATAATGACTGTCATTATTTGGACCAAGTTAACGAAATGTTGTGTTAGGCCCCGATTACATAGAAATATACGGTATACGAAAACGCCGGTTAACAAAGGCTTCACGGTCGTGAATCCTTTGTCAAGCCTTTGTTAACCGGCGTTTTCGTATACCGTATACTTCTATGTAATCAGGGCCTTATGGACACGATTAGGACTATGGACTGTGGACTGGCTAAACTATTAACGTGAAATTGAATGCTATTAGACAAATTTCATGAGGGTATATTACCCCAAAACCTAGGTTTCATTTGACAGTGACAGCATTTGAAGAATCGAAGCGGAAGAGCGCACATCATGCAACCGAGTTGTGCGCGGACTAAACAAACTGCTCTCATTTATACTGAAACCCCTAACGCAACGTACAGCACTCAAAACGTGGCCTACCATCGGTGTCGATGCTTGAAGGTTGAACAAACGACACAACCTATACCCACGAATACCACACTGGAATTCAAGAAGTAATCAATGAAAGAAATCATAATTAATAAAAGTGACCTTGAAACAGGTCTAATAAGCAACCATAGCACCAAAATTGAAGTTTGTTATTACATGTACTAGCTTCAATAGTTTCCCATCCCTTCACAAATATTACAAAGAAAATTGAAAAGAATCATGAGTTATTCAAAATCAGACAATCTGGATTGCAATTCTACCCAATCCAGATTAAAATCCCAATCCAGATTTAAAATCCCAATCAAGATTTAAAATCCCAATCCAGATTAAAATCCCAACCCACGAACCCTTTTGGATCACACGATACGAAGAGAGACATAAATTTCTCCACCAGAGATGATTCCTCCCATCTCCGTCAACATGAACATTTGCACAAACCTAGCTCTCCCAAAAATGTCCCGCGATGAAGTTAAGCCTGCAGCACACGTCACCACTTTCGTTGCTCATACAGGCAATTTTCGTGGTCGCCACGAAAATGGCTAAGTGTGCTGTGGCCGGCAACGACCACTCACAACGGAAATTCTGTGGCGACCACGAGTTGCCGAAAATCAAACAAGTTTGATTTCTCACCACGTAAATTGCTCGTGGTTGCGAGTTGTGGTGATGCATGGCCATCAGCATCTGGTGCTCACCAGTCTATCTGGCCTGACGGCCATCTAGGCCATCAGCAGCACACGAGATCACTGAGTGGTGACGTCTGCTGTAAACCGGCAACCACCACAAAAATTGCAGACCACGAAAATTGCCTGTAGCCTACGAGCAACGAAAATGGTGACGTGTGCTGCAGGCTTTAGGGGGTCTGAAACTGGCCACCGATGGGATAAGAATCCAAGACATAGGGGAAGCGGGCGAAAATAGTCTTTGCCTTCAACCTGATAGGAACTTGAATAGACAACACAGGAAGCTAGAACACAAGTTGGATGGATCAGCCAAAAATTGGTACAAATTATTCCGAAGGGAGAATCCACTGATGATGATCAGGCAATGGGTCGTATGAATAAAGACTACTAAATGCTTTTACTTGAATCTTGCAATACAAATGCACTTGGCAATGCTGTACAAATCTGAAGTAAAAGCACTTGCTAGTCTGCAAGTCATTATTCATGTACTCGACATGTATGACCCAAATACTAAAAATCAACTTTTAAGAGCCAAGTGCAACCCCCTCCTAGGCCCCGAGAAAATGGTCAAAGACAGGAGAAAATATCATATCATCAACCTTATATTACAACTTCAACGAGATGACACCAGTTGTTCCCCTTTTTTGAGTATTACAAACCACACTTGACTTTTAAAAGGAGATAACAATGCTGACACAATCAGCTGATATCAGACTTCAGATGGACAAAATGAACCACGGAAATGGGCCTAAGCAATTTTAAACAGGCAGCCCACAATTACCGCCGTCACCATTACCAGGAATTCAGCCTGTAGGCAAGATGCGCGTTTACTCACAAAACGCGTTGGTTCAGTGGATGGATGCTGCCGAGGGCAAAACTTGCTTGCATGTAGCGGGCAGGGTGAATCAACCTCGTTCCCCGGGGTCGTTCGCTTTCTGACAATATNACCACCCCTGGGAACGAGGTTGAGGCTGAATGTGCTGTCACCCAACTGATAAATCTATCCACATGGCCGGATGGACACTCAACGGAATTGAATGACGAATAGATGCATATAGAAATTCTTATGCAACCTTGGCCTAACCTTGAAAAAAATATTTACAATGTTTATATCAAAAAGCCCAAAGCTGTGAACTGCTAGGCCAATAAAGTTCATCAAGTTATCACTATATACAAACCTTTGACAACTGGCCAAAGGACATGCTTAAATATCTCAAAGTATGATGGTATCTAAGTATCCTGATCCCAGTGGGTAGTTTCCGAGAGAACGCCTCAGACACCGAAACAAGACCTCATGAAATTTGACTAATTGCAATTAACTCATTCTCATCGAGTGAATCTTGGCAAACAAAATGAACCCCGGGGAAAATGGCGTCATGAAATGGAAGGTTGTCTTTAGCAAATAAAGTCCCACCAATCTTTGATGATACTCCGGACAAAATGGACTTCAGACCATTTCTGGCCACCTTTTCAGTCCACCTACAATTTTCAGTAGAGACCGATGCCGAAAAAGGCATCAAGGATTTCTGAAATCTCTCAAATCCAAATGTTATATTGCGTCAAAATATAGAATTTCTCCTTAGAGGATACAATTCATCCCCAATTTCAGTTCCCAAATGGATTTCACCTATTCTTTGTATAGACCGTTCTCAAATTGACGTAAACGACAAAGATTTGCACACTTCCGCTGAAATCTCAACCACAACCTCGGTCTGAAACTGAATGACGTGAAGCAGACAACCCCACGACAGTGACATTGCAGACGTTGTGTCAGACTCGGCCATTGCTGAATCATGGATGGCGTCACGTCAGCTGGTTTCAGATCGAGGTTCTGGTTGAGATTTCAGCGGAAGTGCACAGATCTGCAAATTTGAGAATCCCGTCTACATGTATGTATTCTGATTTTTACAGGGAAATAAAACCCTCATCACCACTATTTGAGCTAACCCACCTCCCTCCCCCAAAAGGATTTTATTTACCAAGATCGTGTGCTGCCAATTCTAGCAACAAGTGCTCAATAATAAATGCCATCAAACATCCATAAGAATTGCATTACCGGTAATCCTCACGTTTCCAAATGAAGTGTCCGTATCGCTGAGAGCAGACAACACCGTCTGTTGACCACAATCCACGCCCTAATCGGAGCGAAGACTCAAATGCCTGCAGCGTCAGGTTTCTACAGCGGGTCAGTCAACTGCCTGAACCCCAAACAGCGGCGAACAAGTTCACTGTGCCATTGTTTCGTAACCACACCACACGAGCCAAGCTTTTGAACACGGCGAAATACATGGACATGCAGGGGGATCCAGGATTTGGGAAAAGAGGGGACGCCCTGTGCTAGGAACATTGAAATCTGCGCCCAATTCCAGAATTTCACGGTCGATTTTACAGATTTGCCGGCCGAAAGGGGAGGTGTGCACCCGGTGCGCCCCACTCTGGATCCACGCCTGGACGTCTAGTATTGGGTAGGGAAGGAATCCAAGGACTCCAAATTTGTTGGTACTTGAACCGCTACAAAATGGCCCGCTGTAGAATCTGACCGATAATTGGTGACGTGCCAGAACGATCGGCCGCCACAACCAAACAACGCATGTCTCAACCAGTCCAAATTATGACACGTCATAAAAGGGGTAGTTACCATACTACAATACATTCGATATTTCTTGTTGATTTTAAAGGCTTGACTTCTTGATCAAACTGTTGCTTTTTATACATTTGTACAATTATACACAAAGCAAGCCTCTGGTTTTACACACCTGTACAACACCCTATCAATTGCAGAAGGAAACACCCCTGTGATAATAGAATCAGTGATTAATATGAGTGAAAAAGACAAATGAAAACAAAGAACCACAGCACAGAAGGCAGACGACCAGATCAGGAATATTCATGACTGCATGCTGGAATGAACCACTGAATATTCACACCATTCCAGTGCCCTGAACACTGGAATACACTGGAATAGATGATACCACTCCAAAAGAGTGCAGCACCTGACGGGGCAGCATCGTGACGTCCCACGTGTCATTTCATGATGTCTTGACGCGAGATGAAAAAAAAATCAAATTGTTTCCCGACGTCATGTTCGCTAAAACAACTGGATTTTTTTCGAGTCACGTCATGGCGTTCAGAAATGACGTGCGGGACGTCATAACGCTGCCCCGTCAGGTGCTGCACTCTTTTGGAGTGAAAGAGCCTACTGGAACTGTCACTGGAAATAGAACTGAAACCTGCAGCCATTTGAATATCAGACAAGAAAAATTTGAAATCCACTGCTGCAGGTATCAGCTGTTTACCCCCTCCGATCTGCAAAACAAAACAGTATTTTCTACGGAACCCCAGAAAGCAGCTCCTTCAACACTGAACTTCCAGCTCAAGATCATCCTGGAACCTCACGTGTATTCGCCACGTCATAAGACTGTGGCTCAAGTTCTGTCAATCACTACCCAACCATCTGGCATCTGCCTTCTATCTGCCAGATTCTAGTCCCGAGGCCAGCTCCTCACTTCAATGCCAGAACATCTGAATGTATCCAACACGGTCTTTTCTAAAATGGGAATCCATGATTGCGTTACGGACACTTGATGAAATCCCATCCCAGGCAACAAGCACATATGGGGCCCAGATGGGTGACCCCATATAGGCCCCACAGGATTTTGCACCCAAGACCCGTATGGGTCCCATATTTCTTTGCCCAGATACAAGTGGGGCCCATATGGTAGCATGGCTAGATAGGCCATGCTTCCCAGATAGGCCCCATATGTATCTGGGCAAAAAATATGGGACCCATGGTTCTTGGTTGCATGCCCACATGGGTCCCATATGTTCAACTATATGGGCCTATGTGTGGCCCATATGGGCTTGCTCATTGGGATAGTACCTGTCAAAGTGTGTGCCATCCTGCGCATTAAACTTGAATAACGTCAAGAATACATCTACATGTAGTTGATTAAGTCGATAGACAAATTGATTTCTAACACTACCAATACAGTTCATCAATGCATTTTCCATTCATTTAGCATTTAATTTCCTAGTTAAGATGGCAAGTTTTGCATTCATAAATGTATTCTTGATGTTGCCTCAATGCATGCTGTTCATCCTCCAACTACAGGGGTTTTTACCTCGCTACTCTGGAGGAAAGAGACCAAAGCCCTGCTGTGGGAGGATGATGCTGTTTTGAAGGCGCTCAGCTGCCAAAGTGTGCGACGTCAAAAGACTGCAACAACTGCCACAGTATTTGACAACATAAAACTGCAGCAGCTGCCAAAGTGTGAGACATCATAAGACTGCAACAACTGCCAAATTGTGTGACAGCAACTGCCAAAGTAGTGTGTGATGTCATAAAACTGCAACAACTGCCACAGTATTTGACAACAAAAGACTGCATCAGCTGCCAAAGTGTGAGACATCATTAGACTGCAGCAACTGCCAAATTGTGTGACATCGCAAAACTGCAGCAACTGCCAAAGTGTGTGACGTCATAAGATGGCAGCAACCACTAAAGTGTGTGACGTCACGACCGTCGTCTGTCAAGCCGAAAACTTACTGATAACTCTGGCATTGAACTGAGAACATGGCCAAAGGTTAAGCCTTTGAAAATAAGCATAAATGTACTAGGCATTATAACTACGGAATACACATGGAACTATGCTTAGTAATAGACTATAATGTGTAACAAAACTGTTCAACACCAGTTGCTTCCACTAATCAAAACTCAAACAAACCAAAGAAGTAACCCTTCAGAATTATTAAACAACCACGTCGCTAAACAGCAAATCCACATACATACATCTGTACATACATAGGTTAATAGAAACTCTCTTGTATTGTTGTAAACACGTTTTAACAAACTAATGCAGCGCAGAGACATAAATGCCAATCCTTATGGCCAAGTGTTATGTGAGAAGCTGAAGGATTATACATGTACGCTCGGTGATATTGACTTGCAATACTTATGTCCACACTAAAAGCGAAAACAATGCTACACAACAATAGAAACACTGAAAATGTTATAACGTCAAACACTTGGACCTTCCCCTTTCAGAAGCTGTGATGAATTTTACAACAATCGGGCCTAGTTTCGTCTCGAGATCACATGACTTGAAACTAGCGGATAAAGTTGATATTTGTGAACACTCTATATGAAACCAGTCATCACTTCAGAAATTGTACCAGTCTGAAATGGGATCTATCTGAATTTTTTTATTGCAATCCAACAGTTTTTCAATGAACTCTGCCAAAATGTGCTAAGCCATATGGGAGGATTTCCAGGGGCAGATCCACGATTTCGGAAAAGAGGGTGCGGACTTAGTGCTAGAAACATTGAAATCTGCGGTGAATTTCAATGATTTGCTCCAAATTTCAGAATTTCATGGTCAATTTTACAGATTTGTTGGCCGAATCCGGATCCGTGCCTGTTTTCAGAACAATATAATATAATATATAATAAATGACGTTCCTTTTTGTTTAGAAATTAGCCAAAAGCCAAAATCATAACTACCACTGCATTGGCCTGAAGCAAATCACATTCATATATATATATTCTGAGGAACTTGCGTGCAAAGTTAAGGTCCAGTCTATAAATTCTCTTCACTATATCTGATGACAAATAACTGGCCAAAAAAATTATCAGCAGTTTGACAAAATGAGGGTTCAACGGTTAAAAATAACACACATGAAGAAAGCGGCGCATTAGCACAAAATCCATACTTTGAACTACTGGTATTATATCAAACCTCTGAATTCCATGTCATTACAGGTCCCTGACGAGGGGCGAGAGGGCCACGAATGCTTATAAAACTCCTCACAGTTTCCAAAATCTGAAGAAAAACTAACTGAAAAAACACCACACCTACTTCCATATCTGACACTGAGTCCTCAACTAAATTCTGCATCTATCGACTTCAAGACAACATGAGAACGCGCTACCTGTTTAGTAAACGTATACCAAGAAGTTTAGCAACGTGTATACATAGAAAACACCGCATTTATTACAAAGTCTGGATTCTTTAGATGAGGAAATCCAACTTATCTCCATAAAATACACCATGTTAGCCCACAAATCTAGCAATTTTGGAGATCAAACCACCTACCGGCAAATTTATCTTCTTTGCTGAACAAATCACCAAATTTTTCTGACCTAGTTTTTCAACTAAGTGATCCGAACAGAAAAAGAGATCAAAATTGAATTTCTGTCGATTCAGCATCGCCAACATGATCAGGTTTTTCCATGTACATAAATGTCTTTCGAATTTTTTTCAACTGTAATGACCATTCTACCTCTATAACCTGATCATTTTGATATCTTCTGCTCTGTAACGTAATTGATTACATCAAATGACAGTTGCTTTGCATTAGAAACAGAGGTTCTCAATGATTTATGGAACCGTGAAAACATAGCTATCATAGAACCCGACATTTAATGTATTTTAAGGAACCTTGAAAACATGGCTATCATTGAACCCAACTTTTTCCGTAGTGCCATAAAGACGTGGAATTTTCAGATAGGCCTAATATCTGAAAGCTTACAATATTTGCTGACATGTGAATTTTTTCTGTTTCTGTACGTGTAAGTGTAAACAATCCCACGGTTTCATGAACTGGATACAGTTTTTCCAACTTTTGATAATCCATACCACCCACCGAAATCAACGTCTACATTTGAATTCATCTCGCCTTTCATCAGACCAATTCATAACTGGAGAAATACTCGGAAAATAATTAGCCATACCCTACGACGAAGGTAAAATCTGTACAAAGTAATAGCCAAAGATTACTGGTCATTCAAAGACCAACAAATTCATAGAAAAAGTTCATGTACAACTGCTGGTCGCTAATTATCAACAATGCATTGCCTTTTCCCGACGGAGGGCCACTCCCTCTATCAACAGGGAAAACTAACGTATAAGAAAATTCCAGTAAATTTCAATACAAACTGAATGAAAACCAAATAACATGGACATCCAATTTGATGTAAATTTAAGAATGTGTCCCAACAATTTGTGCCGACCGTCAAATTAAGCAATGACCTTCTACGATTTTTAGTAGCGGATAAAAATTTCACCCCACCCTGGATGGACTTACGCTAAGCCCTATGCAAGAGCACGAGTTCTTCAATTCAAATGTGAGTTCAGAATATGAAAGATCCACTGTTAGTGAATCATCACATGGGTATGTATTTTACTGTACTACATGTACCTGTCCCATGTGATAACCACTGCAATTCTTTACGGGGTAGGGTAACTGTCAATGACATAAAACCCATTTTCCACTTGACGTTTTCCCCCCAGGAAATGTGTCCAAATCTATTCCTGTCATGAATTTCAACAAGTGAATAACATTTACAAACTAGAAACTACTTCTACCATATTGCAAACAATTTGAACTTGAAGCTCTGCTAAAAACACCCTATGGTCCATGTCCACATCAATGCAACTCACCACAGTCATATAATGAATAAATATTGGGCATAATTTTTTACAACAGAAATAATCCCAACATGCATGTAGAAAATGAGACATATTTTGACAGATCATTTTACAATTCATTGGCAGACGGCTACATTTTCACAATTATTTTCTTCATGGAGTTATCTGAGTGTGTACATGTACTAGGACCCATGAGGTATGACATATTGAGGAGAAAACTCAGTGCTACTGCAAAGGGCTAAGTCCAACCATAGGCGGTAAAGTATTAAAAGGCTAAGTCCAACCATGGGCGGTAAGTAAAAGGCTAAGTCCAACCATGGGCGGTAAAGTAAAACTACAACAAGATACCTGAAGGCATAATCTAAGGTGGTAAAATATAATGGGCAAGTGCCAGTATTAGGCCAAAAAAACAAATGTTCTGTTTCTGGTTACCGTGCGCGTCAGCTCTAACCCCTGCGCGTCAAAGAATTTTTATTCATTTTGAATGAAATTTGTGATTTCTTAGACCCCCGCGCCATCTGGTGTTAAAGCCCCACTGTATTGAATCTGAAAAACGCAAATCGTCGCCGCGATTCTTGACGACGTCAGCGTAGCGTAAAAATGTACTGCGCTCTATCTCAATGCATTAGAGCTCCCCTACGCAGTTTTTTCACTCTCTGTTGAAAACTAGGCCTTGGTTATTAAAAGTAAGTATCAGGCAAGCATTTTGGAGACCTTCACGAGGCCCTGATACCTCAACCTCCACTCTCCTAACATTTTGAAAATACCGTAAAATTCAATACTGTGGGGCTTTAAAATACGTTACAACAAAAGCGAGTCGCCCAAAATCATCTGTAAAATTGCTTTATCTACTTCCACAGTGGTGACCGATAGACAATAGCAGTGTCGACTTCAAATGTTTAAAGGCCTCCAACAGAGAAATACACTACATTTTATGAAATAAAAAACTGCATCACCGCTTCAGTTTTCTTCTGATCATGAAACCAGACAGAACATTTCTTTTTTTGGCCTTACCCTTCTGTTAACAAACAGCAAAAGCATAGGAAATTACAGACCTTGAAAAAATCCCACTTTTTGAGAAATTTCAAAATATTTGACTCATATTAAAAAGAAGTTTGCAGGCCTCCTACTGATCCTACCCCCAAATAATATGGATTCATAAAAAGTGTACCGGTAATTGTGATCCACAGCGCCTACCCTTTCGATGGCCGTATACACCTTATTTTATGAAAAACGTGTTCCTAGGCAAAAGCTGCATGCTACAGATAAAAGTGAAAAAATCCACCGATATAATTAATCAACTGTCGAACATGAACTCTGCTCCACAAACTAGTTGCCTTGATACTCTAAATTAAGCCCTCGTCCTAATCCAAAGCTTAGTTGTGGGTGGTAAGCCTCAGGTAGTTCCCGCTCTGAAATACAAAAACAGCACATTAGCCGCAAGAAAGTTGCCAGTAGAATACGTTTTTTCGTATGTACTGAAATCAGAGCCACCTTTTCGGAGTAGGTCAAATGAAACAAGGCATCAGAGAAGCTGTGTCCCCCGCAGGTTTGCTATTTGATGCGGGGCCATATTGAAGTCACCAAGTATGTAGGCCTATTGGATACTTTTGGTAGGCCTAGTGATATTCAATGAAATGGTGCATGGACCGTGTGCTCACTCATTTGGACATAACAGTGTAATGACCAAGAGAGGTATATGTCAGTTATGAGCAATCTGGGTCAAGTCATTCCCAAGTTGCAGGACCTCAATGATTGTTGGGTTATGCCACCTGGCGGCCATATTGGATGTCCGATCGGGCAAAAACTTCACATGCACATAAAGGTCATCTAGAGGTAGCCACATAGCACATTTGAGCGTTGTAGGTCAAGTCGTTCCTGAGTTATAGCACATTTCATGATGTTCGGGTTGCGCCACCTGGCGGCCATATTGGAAGTTTAATCAGGCCGAAATTTGACGTGCTTGTAAAGGTCACCTAGAGAGAGGTAAATATCAAGTTTGAGCACTCTGGGTCAAGCCGTTCCTGAGTTATAGCACTTGGATGATGTTCAGGTTACGCCACCTGGCGGCCATACTGGATGTCCGATTGGGCCAAAACNACTCGACATGTATGACCCAAATACTAAAAATCAACTTTTAAGAGCCAAGTGCAACCCCCTCCTAGGCCCCGAGAAAATGGTCAAAGACAGGAAAAAATATCATAGCATCAACCTTATATTGCAACTTCAACCAGATGACACCAGTTGTTCCCCTTTTTTGAGTATTACAAATCACACTTGACTTTTAAAAGGAGATAACAATGCTGACCCAAATCAGCTGATATCAGACTTGAGATGGACAAAATGAACCACGAAAATGGGCCTAAGCAATTTTAAACAGGCAGCCCACAATTACCGTCATCACCATTACCAGGAATTCAGCTTGTAGGCAGATGCGCGTTGATTCACAAAATGCGTTGGTTCAGTTGATGGATGCTGCCGAGGGCAAAACTTGCTTGCATGTAGCGGGCAGGGTGAATCAACCTCGTTCCCCGGGGTCGTTCGCTTTCTGACAATATGGCGGGCACTTCACNTGAATGTGCTGTCACCCAACTGATAAATCTATCCACATGGCCGGATGGACACTCAACGGAATTGAATGACGAATAGATGCATATAGAAATTCTTATGCAACCTTGGCCTAACCTTGAAAAAAATATTTACAATGTTTATATCAAAAAGCCCAAAGCTGTGAACTGCTAGGCCAATAAAGTTCATCAAGTTATCACTATATACAAACCTTTGACAACGGGCCAAAGGACATGCTTAAATATCTCAAAGTATGATGGTATCTAAGTATCCTGATCCCAGTGGGTAGTTTCCGAGAGAACGCCTCAGACACCGAAACAAGACCTCATGAAATTTGACTAATTGCAATTAACTCATTCTCATCGAGTGAATCTTGGCAAACAAAATGAACCCTGGGGGAAAATGGCGTCATGAAATGGAAGGTTGTCTTTAGCAAATAAAGTCCCACAAATCTTTGATGATACTCCGGACAAAATGGACTTCAGACCATTTCTGGCCACCTTTTCAGTCCACCTACAATTTTCAGTAGAGACCGATGCCGAAAAAGGCATCAAGGATTTCTGAAATCTCTCAAATCCAAATGTTATATTGCGACAAAATATAGAATTTCTCCTTAGAGGATACAATTCATCCCCAATTTCAGTTCCCAAATGGATTTCACCTATTCTTTGTATAAACCGTTCTCAAATTGACGTAAACGACAAAGATTTGCACACTTCCGCTGAAATCTCAACCACAACCTCGGTCTGAAACTGAATGACGTGAAGCAGACAACCCCACGACAGTGACATTGCAGACGTTGTGTCAGACTCGGCCATTGCTGAATCATGGATGGCGTCACGTCAGCTGGTTTCAGATCGAGGTTCTGGTTGAGATTTCAGCGGAAGTGCACAGATCTGCAAATTTGAGAATCCCGTCTACATGTATGTATTCTGATTTTTGCAGGGAAGTAAAACCCTCATCACCACTATTTGAGCTAACCCACCTCCGTCCCCCAAAAGGATTTTATTTACCAAGATCGTGTGCTGCCAATTCTAGCAACAAGTGCTCAATAATAAATGCCATCAAACATCCATAAGAATTGCATTACCGGTAATCCTCACGTTTCCAAATGAAGTGTCCGTATCGCTGAGAGCAGACAACACCGTCTGTTGACCACAATCCACGCCCTAATCGGAGCGAAGACTCAAATGCCTGCAGCGTCAGGTTTCTACAGCGGGTCAGTCAACTGCCTGAACCCCAAACAGTGGCGAACAAGTTCACTGTGCCATTGTTTCGTAACTACACCACATGAGCCAAGCTTTTCGACTCAGCGAAATACATGGACATGCAGGGGCGGATCCAGGATTTAGGAAAAGAGGGGGCGCGCTGTGCTAGGAACATTGAAATCTGCGCCCAATTCCAGAATTTCACGGTCGATTTTACAGATTTGCCGGCCGAAAGGGGAGGTGTGCACCCGGTGCGCCCCACTCTGGATCCACGCCTGGACGTCTAGTATTGGGTAGGGAAGGAATCCAAGGACTCCAAATTTGTTGGTACTTGAACCGCTACAAAATGGCCCGCTGTAGAATCTGACCGATAATTGGTGACGTGCCAGAACGATCGGCCGCCACAACCAAACAACGCATGTCTCAACCAGTCCAAATTATGACACGTCATAAAAGGGGTAGTTACCATACTACAATACATTCGATATTTCTTGTTGATTTTAAAGGCTTGACTTCTTGATCAAACTGTTGCTTTTTATACATTTGTACAATTATACACAAAGCAAGCCTCTGGTTTTACACACCTGTACAACACCCTATCAATTGCAGAAGGAAACACCCCTGTGATAATAGAATCAGTGATTAATACGAGTGAAAAAGACAAATGAAAACAAAGAACCACAGCACAGAAGGCACACGACCAGATCAGGAATATTCATGACTGTATGCTGGAATGAACCACTGAATATTCACACCATTCCAGTGCCCTAGAACACTGGAATAGATGATACCACTCCAAAAGAGTGCAGCACCTGACGGGGCAGCATCGTGACGTCCCGCACGTCATTTCATGATGTCTTGACGCGAGACGAAAAAAAAAACCAAATTGTTTCCCGACGTAATGCTCGCTGAAACAACTGGATTTTTTTCGAGTCACGTCATGGCGTTCAGAAATGACGTGCGGGACGTCATGACGGTGCCCCATCAGGTGCTGCACTCTTTTGGAGTCTATTGGAACTGTCACTGGAAATAGAACTGAAACCTGCAGCCGTTTGAATATCAGACAAGAAAAATTTGAAATCCACTGCTGCAGATATCAGCTGTTTATCCCCTCCGATCTGCAAAACAAAACAGTATTTTCTACGGAACCCCAGAAAGCAGCTCCTTCAACACTGAACTTCCAGCTCAAGATCATCTGGAACCTCACGTGTATAATTTATTCGCCACGTCAAAACACTGTGGCTCAAGTTCTGTCAATCACTACCCAACCATCGGGCGTCTGCCTTCTGTCTGTCAGATTCTAGTCCCGAGGCCAGCTCCTCACTTCAATGCCAGAACATCAGAATGTATCCAACACGGTCTTTTCTAAAATGGGAATCCATGATTGCGTTACGGACACTTGATGAAATCCCATCCCAGGCAACAAGCACATATGGGGTGCAGATGGGTGATCCAGGCCATATGGCCACACAGGATTCTGCACCCAAGAACCATATGGGTCCCATATTTCTTTGCCCAGATACAAGTGGGGCCCATATGGTAGCATGGCTAGGATAATTTCCCAGATAGGCCCAATATGTATCTGGGCAAAAAATATGGGACCCACGGTTCTTGGGTGCATGCCCACATGGGTCCCATATGTTCAACTATATGGGCCTATGTGTGGCCCATATGGGCTTGCTCATTGGGATAGTACCTGTCAAAGTGTGTGTCATCTTGCGCATTAAACTTGAATAACGTCAAGAATACATCTACATGTAGTTGATTAAGTTGATAGATAATTGATTTCTAACACTACCAATACAATTCATCAATGCATTTTCCATTCATTTAGCATTTAATTTCCTAGTTAAGATGGCAAGTTTTGCATTCATAAATGTATTCTTGATGTTGCCCCAATGCATGCTGTTCATCCTCCAACCACAGGGGTTTTACCTCGCTGCTCTGGAGGAACGAGACCCCTGCTGTGGGAGGATGATGCTGTTTGAAGGCGCTCCCCATGGCAGCACTGTCGTAGCTTTTGAAACTGCATGGTCACAATTTAAGAATTAGACTGCAGCAACTGCCAAATTGTGTGACGTCATAAGATGGCAGCAACTGCTAAAGTGTGTGACGTCATACGACCATCGTCTGTCAAGCCGAAAACTTACTAATAACTCTGGCATTGAACTGAGCACATGGCCAAAGGTTAAGCCTTTGAAAATAAGCATAAATGTACTAGGCATTATAACTACGGAATACACATGGAACTATGCTTAGTAATAGACTATAATGTGTAACAAAACTGTTCAACACCAGTTGCTTCCACTAATCAAAACTCAAACAAACCAAAGAAGTAACCCTTCAGAATTATTAAACAACCACGTCGCTAAACAGCAAATCCACATACATACATCTGTACATACATAGGTTAATAGAAACTCTTTTGTATTGTTGTAAACACGTTTTAACAAACTAATGCAGCGCAGAGACATAAATGCCAATCCTTATGGCCAAGTGTTATGTGAGAAGCTGAAGGATTATACATGTACGCTCGGTGATATTGACTTGCAATACTTATGTCCACACTAAAAGCGAAAACAATGCTACACAACAATAGAAACACTGAAAATGTTATAACGTCAAACACTTGGACCTTCCCCTTTGAGAAACTGTGATGAATTTTACAACAGACGGGCCTAGTTTCGTTTCGAGATCACATGACTTGAAACTAGCGGATAAAGTTGATATCTGTTAACACTCCAATTGAAACCAGTCTTCACTTCAGAAATTGTACCAGTCTGAAATGGGATCTACCTGAATTTTTTTATTGCAATCCAACAGTTTTTCAATGAACTCTGCCAAAATGTGCTAAGCCATATGGGAGGTTTTCCAGGGGCGGATCCAGGATTTCGGAAAAGAGGGTGCGGACTTAGTGCTAGAAACATTGAAATCCGTGGTGAATTTCAATGATTTGCTCCAAATTTCAGAATTTCATGGTCAATTTTATTTGTTGGCCAAATCCGGATCCGTGCCTGTTTTCAGAACAATACCACGGTATAATAAATGATGTTCCTCTCCTTTTAAGAAATTAGCCAAAAGCCAAAATCATAACAACCACTGCATTGGCCTGAAGCAAATCACATTCATATATATATATTCTGAGGAACTTGCGTGCAAAGTTAAAGATAATGTATCATGGGTATTTTCGCGGGCCACGAAAATCATTGTTTATTTACATTTTGTTTGTTTATGTCCAGTCTTTCTTTGTCTTACATGTGTATGAGTAATTTTTTGGTGGCATACCCCTCTAGGAATTCTTTTCATACTGAAACTATTCAATTTGGTGGGTTGGCATGTCCCAAAAGTCCAAAATAACGTACATGTAATGTAAACATCCATGTTTACAAACATTGAATGTAAACAATGAAGTCACAATACATCATCTTTAAGCCCGTGTCACACTGTCCCGAAGTTGACACCCGATGGCCACACGAATTATGGAAACCTTTGGAAATCTTACTGATAAATGCCAGCCTGAAGAAGACCCCGGTTGGGGTCGAAAATTTGCAAGATTCTGGAAGTTGACTTTAGGGCCATCTTCACGCAAAATTCAAAATTCCATATTCGTGTGGCCATTCGGGACAGTGTGACACGGGCTTTCAGGTCCAGTCTATAAATTCTCTTCACTATATCTGATGACAAATAACTGGCCAAAAAAAATTATCAGCAGTTTGACAAAATGAGGGTTCAATGGTTAAAAATAATACACATGAATAAAGCGGCGCATAATAGCACAAACTCCATATTTTGAACTACTGGTATTACCGGTATATCAAACCTCTGAATTCCAAGCCATTACAGGTCCCTGACGAGGGGCGAGAGGGCCACGAATGCTTATAAAACTCCTCACAGTTTCCAAATTCTGAAGAAAAACTAACTGAAAAAACACCACACCTACTTCCATATCTGACACTGAGTCATCAACTAAATTCTGCATCTATCGACTTCAAGACAACATGAGAACGCGCTACCTGTTTAGTAAACGTATACCAAGAAGTTTAGCAACGTGTATACATAGAAAACACCGCATTTATTACAAAGTTTGGATTATTTAGATGAGGAAATCCAACTTATCTCCATAAAATACACCATGTTAGCCCACAAATCTAGCAATTTTGGAGATCAAACCACCTACCGGCAAATTTATCTTCTTTGCTGAACAAATCACCAAATTTTTCTGACCTAGTTTTTCAACTAAGTGATCCGAACAGAAAAAGAGATCAAAATTGAATTTCTGTCGATTCAGCATCGCCAACATGATCAGGTTTTTCCATGTACATAAATGTATTTCGAATTTTTTTCAACTGTAATGACCATTCTACCTCTATAACCTGATCACTTTGATATCTTCTGCTCTGTAACGTAATTGATTACATCAAATGACAGTTGCTTTGCATTAGAAACACAGGTTCTCAATGATTTATGGAACCGTGAAAACATAGCTATCATAGAACCTGACATTTAATGTATTTTAAGGAACCTTGAAAACATGGCTATCATTGAACCCGACTTTTTCCGTAGTGCCATAAAGACGTGGAATTTTCAGATAATATCTGAAAGCTTACAATATTTGCTGACATGTGAATTTTTCTGTTTCTGTACGTGTAAGTGTAAACAATCCCACGGTTTCATGAACTGGATACAGTTTTTCCAACTTTTGATAATCCATACCACCCACCGAAATCAACGTCTACATTTGAATTCATCTCACCTTTCATCAGACCAATTCATAACTGGAGAAATACCGGTACTCGGAAAATAATTAGCCATACCCTACGATGAAGGTGAAACCTGTACAAAGTAATAGCCAAAGATTACTGGTCATTCAAAGACCAACAAATTCATAGAAAAAGTTCATGTACAACTGCTGGTCGCTAATTATCAACAATGCATTGCCTTTTCCCGACGGAGGGCGACTCCCTCTATCAACAGGGAAACTAATTTATAAGAAAATTCCAGTAAATTTCGATACAAACTGAATGAAAACCAAAATGGACATCCAATTTGATGTAAATTTAAGAATGTGTCCCAACAATTTGTGCCGACCATCAAATTAAGCAATGACCTTCTACGATTTTTAGAAGCGGATAAAAATTTCACCCCACCCTGGATGGACTTACACTAAGCCCTTTGCAAGAGCACGAGTTATTCAATTCAAATGTGAGTTCAGAATATGAAAGATCCACTGTTAGTGAATCATCACATGGGTATGTATTTTACTGTACTACATGTACCTGTCCCATGTGATAACCACTGCAATTCTTTACGGGGTAGGGTAACTGTCAATGACATAAAACCCATTTTCCACTTGACGTTTTCCCCCCAGGAAATGTGTCCAAATCTATTCCTGTCATGAATTTCAACAAGTGAATAACATTTACAAACTAGAAACTACTTCTACCATATTGCAAACAATTTGAACTTGAAGCTCTGCTAAAAACACCCTATGGTCCATGTCCACATCAATGCAACTCACCACAGTCATATAATGAATAAATATTGGGCATAATTTTTTACAACAGAAATAATCCCAACATGCATGTAGAAAATGAGACATATTTTGACAGATCATTTTACAATTCATTGGCAGACGGCTACATTTTCACAATTATTTTCTTCATGGAGTTATCTGAGTGTGTACATGTACTAGGACCCATGAGGTATGACATATTGAGGAGAAAACTCAGTGCTACTGCAAAGGGCTAAGTCCAACCATGGGCGGTAAAGTATTAAAAGGCTAAGTCCAACCATGGGCGGTAAGTAAAAGGCTAAGTCCAACCATGGGCGGTAAAGTAAAACTACAACAAGATACCTGAAGGCATAATCTAAGGTGGTAAAATATAACTGATAACGGGCAAGTGCCAGTATTAGGCCAAAAAAACAAATGTTCTGTTTCTGGTTACCGTGCGCGTCAGCTCTAACCCCTGCGCGTCAAAGAATTTTTATTCATTTTGAATGAAATTTGTGATTTCTTAGACCCCCGCGCCATCTGGTGTTAAAATACGTTACAACAAAAGCGAGTCGCCAAAAATCATCTGTAAAATTGCTTTATCTACTTCCACAGTGGTGACCGATAGACAATAGCAGTGTCGACTTCAAATGTTTAAAGGCCTCCAACAGAGAAATACACTACATTTTATGAAATAAAAAACTTTTGTAAAAAAAATAAAAAACTGCATCACCGCTTCAGTTTTCTTCTGATCGTGAAACCAGACAGAACATTTATTTTTTTGGCCTTACCCTTCTGTTAACAAACAGCAAAAGCATAGGAAATTACAGACCTTGAAAAAATCCCACTTTTTGAGAAATTTCAAAATATTTGACTCATATTAAAAAGAAGTTTGCAGGCCTCCTACTGATCCTACCCCCAAATAATATGGATTCATAAAAAGTGTACCGGTAATTGTGATCCACAGCGCCTACCCTTTCGATGGCCGTATACACCTTATTTTATGAAAAACGTGTTCCTAGGCAAAAGCTGCATGCTACAGATAAAAGTGAAAAAAATCCACCGATATAATTAATCAACTGTCGAACATGAACTCTGCTCCACAAACTAGTTGCCTTGATACTCTAAATTAAGCCCTCGTCCTAATCCAAAGCTTAGTTGTGGGTGGTAAGCTTCAGGTAGTTCCCGCTCTGAAATACAAAAACAGCACATTAGCCGCCAGAAAGCTGCCAGTAGAATACGTTTTTTTCACATTTCAATACGTTTTTTTCACATTTCACAGAGCCACCTTTTCGTAAGTAGGTCAACTGAAATCAGAGTGACCTTTCCGTAGTAGGTCAAATAAACTAAATATGGGTGCCATCTGGTGGCCAAGCCAAGAATTGAATCCGGCCGAAACTTGGTGTCTGACCTAGGGGAATATATGTACCAATTTTCAGCTCAATAGTCTGATAGCCTAAGCAGCAATGAAAGTGCCACCAAAATGGCAAAACTTTGAACGTTGACTTCTGTGACCTTGAAAAGTAAGTCAAGCCAAAAACTCGTCATATATGTCATGAATCCTCATTAGATGCACCTATGATAAAAATTTGGAGATGATCCAGTCATTAGTTCAGGAGTTATTGCACTTTTTGTGTTTTCGGTTTTGGCCACCTGGTGGCCAAGCCAAGGAACGAATCGGACAAAAACTTGGTGTCATAGGTCATCTGACCTAGGGGTATATACATGTATGTACCAAGTTTCATGTTAATAGCCGCAGCGGTTACAAAACGTGCCCTGCTAACATACTATTAGATGACGATGACGACGGACGACGGATGACGATGACGGATGACAGGGACACCGCGTCATGACCATAATAGGCTATAGTCGTGACGCTGTGTCCCCGAATATTCAAATGATTTGGCATCTTCTTAGCGATGATCTTCACTTACCCGTGCCTGTTTCATCCGGTACCGGTGTTATCCGATTGCCAATTGGCACTTGGGAAGGTTCTGAGGTCTGTTGGAATATAGAGGAGGACACATACTGCAACGAAGAGAGACAGACAAACGTTGGTATGTTGGAGAAAATTTCAGTATAAAATTGTCAAAATCAAACAGAATGGTTATCATTGTTACAGTACTTATCAAGTCTGCAAATAAATTCACTCAAATTGTGTTAACGTACATGTATTCAACTCTCGACTTGAGCCTATTTGAGAATTTGTAGCAATAGCACTCGACGCTGATGAACTTGAAGGTGCTCCTCCATGCGAGATTTTTCTTGTGCGAGTTGTTGTCTGCGTGCAACACAGCCATAGAAAGTTACAGGCAATGGTTTGTTCATGGTAAAGGCAATGGCTGGTATTCATAAAAGTTAGCAAATGCTTATACTTAAGATTTGCACAGCGAGGTCCAATAACTTGAAGCAAAAGTATTTGCTAGCTTTTATGAATATCAGCCATAAAGCTGTCATGAAACCAACAATGGTGAATTGCCCATTAAGAGTCAACCATCTGATTCTCACCAGTCTATCTGGCCTGACGCC
The DNA here is from genome assembly GCA_002633025.1 of Notospermus geniculatus. Lineage (NCBI taxonomy): Eukaryota > Metazoa > Nemertea > Pilidiophora > Heteronemertea > Lineidae > Notospermus > Notospermus geniculatus. The sequence continues at coordinate 134,850 of NMRB01001040.1, read as the reverse complement.
CATCTAGCCTGGTTTGAATCCATCACATTTCCCACTTCTGAGGAGCTCAGAGCCTTAGCCAATCATCGTTGTGCGAAGGCTAATCGGTGTGCCAATCAAAATCCGTGTTACAAATGTGTGCGGGAAGAGAAGAGAAAGTGACGAACGGCGATTTGTTTCACGAGACCTGAGTGGCTCCGAGGCGGGGTCAAGTAGGGGGCAGATTCACTTATAATTTATGAGTGAACGCAAAAGATGACATGATTGGGACAAGGCTAAAGACGCAGTCGATGGCCTTGTTTGGACAAGATGGAGTCAACTTGAGAAGTCTCACATGGAGTGCCTTGAGGTATAGTCCGGCACAGCCTTCGCGTGACCCAATAGAATGCGGAAATACGAAATCTGACAACAGCTTGCGGCTACCTAATTACGCCATCTACCCCCGTGTTACCAACGACGATCGCCTGCACATGACTGGGCACTATTTACAGTCTATTTGCAATTCATACATTCTACAGCCATTCTACAACGTTTACACACTAGTAAAGGACTCATGAGAGATATGCTGCCTGTAATTTTTGTTTTTGCGTGTAAAAGTGGAGCAGTGTATAATTTGATCACGCTGTCCAATCGGTTATTCAAGAGTCGTGTGTTGAACAAGATTTGTGGTCAGCCTGTGGTTTGTGGTAAGCCTTCTTCCGCATTCCTTTGGGTCGCGCAAAGGTTGCGCCGGACTTTAGTATAGAACTTGTGCAGATGACATCACCACCGAATGAAATGGTCCATGGACCATGTGCTCACCTGTGTGAACGTACCAGAAGAACAAATGACAAGTGTAAAATCGAAATGCTCCAGGCCGTGAGTTCCAGGGCCATGATTACGGTCAAAATTTCAAGGTCAAAACATTCTAGCTTGAGAATTTTTGACATATGCCGAAGTCGATAGTGGCCAAGCCAAGAATCGAATCGGACCGAAACTTGGTGTCATAGGTCATCTGGCATAGGGGTGTATACGTACCAAGTTTCAGGTCAATAGCCCAAGCACTTGCGAAACGTGCCACCAAAAGGCAAAATTTTGAACTTTGACCTCTGTGACCTTGAAAAGTAGGTCAAACCAAAAATCCTTTATATATGTAATGTACCCTCAGCAGATTCACCTATGATAAAAATTTGGAGGTGATCCAGTCATTAGTTCAGGAGTTATTGCACTTTTCGTGTTTTGAGTTTCTGCCACCTGGTGGCCAAGCTAAGAGTCAAATCGGACCGAAACTTGGTGTAGTAGGTCATCTGACATAGGGGTATATATGTACCAAGTTTCAGGTCAATAGCACCCGCAGTTACGAAACGTGCCACCAAAAGGCAGAATTTTGACCTTTGACCTCTGTGACCTTGAAAAGTAGGTCAAACCAAAAATCCTTTATATATGTAATGTACCCTCAGCAGATTCACCTATGATAAAAATTTGGAGGTGATCCAGTCATTAGTTCAGGAGTTATTGCACTTTTCGTGTTTTGAGTTTCTGCCACCTGGTGGCCAAGCTAAGAGTCAAATCGGACCGAAACTTGGTGTAGTAGGTCATCTGACATAGGGGTATATATGTACCAAGTTTCAGGTCAATAGCACCCGCGGTTACGAAACGTGCCACCAAAAGGAAAAATTTCGAACTTTGACCTCTGTGACCTTGAAAAGTAGGTCAAATCAAAAACCCGTTATATATGTTATGTATCCTCATTAGATACACCTATGATAAAAATTTGGAGATGATCCTGTCATTAGTTCAGGAGTTATTGCACTTTTTTCGTTTTGTGTTTTCGGTTTTAGCCACCTGGTGGCCAAGCCAAGAATCGAATCGGGCCAAAACTTAGTGTCGTAGGTCATCTGACCTAGGGGTGTATATGTACCAAGTTTCAGATCAATAGCTCCAGCGGTTACGAAACGTGCCCTGCTAACGGACAACGACGACGGACGACGACGGACACACAACCATTGTATAAGCTCACCACAGGTGAGCTAAAAATCTGCCATCTTGACAGTCAAACTGACGTCAAATTACATCGTCGCCCCACGTGGCCCACTTTGTCATCAGCGCAAGTGAAGTGTGTGCGACTTCAACCATGCTGTGATCTACAGATGGCAGACTTTTTCGTCGACTGCCGGTCAAAAGTGATGTCGAAATGAGCTACTGCACAAGCTCTCTAGATGCAAGGGCCCAACGCGCCGCGTAGCGGCCAACAGCGAAGCTAGCCAAAGACTTTTCACGGATCAGTCAATAGAATTGGACTCATAGATGAAATGCGTCTAATGTTCAGATGGAATATACCGGACGGTTGGTTCACGTTTTTAGTGGCAGTGAACGTAGATGGGTACATTATGTAGCGATATGCTGACAGATTTGCTGGGGACTTGCTCTGTGGATGTTGTAAAATGCGATTTTTGGAAGATTATTCTGATTTGTAACGTCATTCTAATTAACATAAAAATATGTTGAGTAGCTGGGATATGTTTATAAACATTTATTGAGCAGCCACCGTCATGACGTGGCCGGCTGGCGCATCGGTAGAGCGTCCGGCTCTGAATCCGGGGCGCCGGGTTCGAGCCTTGCGATAGGAATTTTTTTCACATGTCTGTTTCTCTGTTTATTTTTTTTCCCTGAAAACGTTTAGTCGCAGGATGAATATCTCCCCAGCCCTTCCATTTCCCTACAAGATCTGCATTTGCTAATAAATACTTATAACCACAGATCCCTGTCAGCTGCCCTGCATTCAGAGAGACTTTTCACTAAAGTCTCTCTGAATGCAGGGCAGCTGACTACCATCCACATTCCCCTCCCAGTCACCAAAAATATCAACACCACAACTAACGTTCAAGACTACTGGGTCCTTTCAAAATTCATTCACAGCATCAGAAAAGTGCCCTTCATCTTCAGATTTCGCCAATGTGACGAAAAATGAAGTATGAAATACGAAATTCAACTTCATTTCCAGGACCTAATGCATTGCAGATGGTTGGTACCACAAATGTCCCTGCTGCCAGTGCGTCTTTTAGCATATCATGTAAGACTGAGAGAGTTATGGTGCATCTTGAATTTGTTAATTTCCACTTCGTAGATACAAAGTGGAAACAAAAGATAAATTTCAAATTTTAATATACACCGTATTAACTCTATCAGTCTAATGTCATACACTAAAAGACGCTCTTGCAGCAGACAATATTTATGGTTCCAACCATCTCCTGAAATACTGTAAAACGGGAAATTTTGGCGGATTTTTTAATTTTGCAGTCTATAATACGCGTAAAAATTATTTCAATTCAACGTTGTCGGTGCGACAGCAAAAATAAGACACAATTTCGCATAGGCCCCTAATGCACCACTTGCCAGTAGGCCTAGATCGTGTTGCATAGGGATGTCACTTATGAATTTCCTCAGTCTTGTAGTTTGTCACAATGCATGTTAATTTTGCAGTTTTTGCGGTGCCGAGCTGTCCGCAAATTATAAAGGCAAAAAATATTATTCTGGGGCAGAAATACTGTGGGTCCGCAAAAAAATCAGCCGCAATAATTTCCCGTTTTACAGTACATTAGGTCACGGAAATGAAGTCCAATTTCGTATTTGGTACTTCGTGTTTCGTCAGATTTGTGAAACCTCACTATTGTCGTAGAATGTTCATCACTCAGTTTGGTTCTGAACTCAACTCACCTGCTGCTGGTCAAACCGAGGCTGTGGATTGTGCTGTAGCCATGGATCATACATAGCCGGCTGCTGAATCTGACTAGTCCACGGGTCACGTAATCCCTGGTTACCTCCCTGCTCCACTTGAGTGTTCGGACTCAGCTGACCTCTGGACTGGTTGAGATTATACGAGAACAACTGGTTGCCAGCCTCCTCCCCGAACGGCTGTCCCGGTTGCTGCTGCTGCTGCTGTTGTTGTTGTTGTTGCGGTTGTGCCTGCTGCTGACCGGGTTGTGATTGCTGTTGTTGTTGCTGCGCTGCCGTACTGTACCAAATATGCGTCCCCGTCATAGCAGTTGACTGCGGCTGTGAAGCTGGATGGTAGAAGTTTTCCTGATTTTGCGGGCTGTATTGCCCCTGGTGACTAAAATACACAGGCTGTTGTTGCTGCTGCTGTGTATCCCTGAAGTAAAGTTCACCTTGGCGTGGCTGTTCAAAACTTGGTTGTTCTTGAGATTGAAAGTGAGGTGGGTATTGTTCAGGAAAATTCTTCTCTGCTTCAGGCTGGGACTGACTCTGGTCCCGGAAAGGATCAAACTGCTGTTGGAGTGGAAAAATGTGCTGGCCCTGGAAACCGGCTGCACTGAGCAACTGATGACCGAACGGTGGCTCCTGTCGCTGGCCAAAGATATCCGGTTGCTCCTTGTCCTGCTGTTGGTTCTGGAACAACCGTTGCTGTTGTTGTTGTTGCTGTATGTAGAACAGTGCATTTAGTTGATGCGGTGCCATCGGCATTAGGTTTTGCGCCAAATGAGCCTGTTGAGGGCTCTGTTGGAGTGGCTGAGGGATTGATGATGGTTGCATGTATGCTGATACTGGTGGTGGATTCGGACTTGGGGCAGTGTCGGCAGGCCTAGGAGAACTGTGCACATCCTGGGATGGATGATCGTGCTGGCGCATTTTCTGGAAGCGAGGGGCTGCTTCTTTGGGAGGTGAGCGGCGTTTCTTGGCAGCCATGTCCTTGAGGTCAGGCCGGCGAGGAGAGGTATGACCAGGTGGCGTGACAGAAAATAGCTGCTGCGGTGAATTTCCCGATAAAGGTGATGTAGGCCGGTTAAGTACCGGTGACGTCCTGGCTAGAGCATGAGCATTGGGGTGGATGAACTGACCGACAAATCCCGCATCCTTCGGTAGCAATGGCTTCGTATTTTGGAGATGTGAATACTGAGTAATGGATGGTGGCTGAATAACTCCTTGGTGGCCCTCGGTACTAGTTGTTGGCAGGTTACTCGTACCCATCTCAGCAGATTTATCAGCAGGCTTCAGTTCCTCAGAGGTATCCTGCTGTAAAATGGGGAACGGAGGGCGTGGCACCCCGCCTGGGGGCCTTTGGAGGATATTAACCTGACCGGGAACTGGCGGTCGCCAAGCTACTTGTGCGGGAGGACCAAAGGGCCGTTTTTCTCCTCGCCCTAGTGGAGCTATGTTGACTGTTCGATTAACTGGTTTTGGGCCAGGTTGATCCATGCCACCAACGGGAGGTACTGGTACAGGTTTCTTAGGAGGAGATCCAAACAGTGCCTGGACAGGTGATCGACCAGCAGCGTCGTTGAGGGGTGGCGGCTGCACGGGACCAGACGGGGCTTTGTGCGGTGAACTAAATGGTCGCTCCATCTGATTCGGTGCATTGGTGAACGGGCGATCTCTCACTGGCTGCTGCGATGACATCGGTCTTGCCCCCTGGGGGTGAAATGATTTATCTTTTTCCAGTGAAGGTGCTCGATCATTTCGACTTACAGGCGGCTCCCTATTACGAGGCGGCATTTTATCACCACTAGACACCATAGTCCGTACATCCTGACTGGCGACTTTATGTCCCGTGCTGTCAACTATCGTGGTACATTTGGTAAAGATATCCTTATTGTACCTCTGATCCATCCTTTGCCCGTGCTTGGCATGGAACTGTTCCTGTATACTAGAAGCAGGCTTCGGGTTTTGGAAAGGTTGCCCGGGTCCGGGACGATTACCAAACCCCTGACGTTGCTGGCCTTTATCTCCAAACTGAAACGGACGAACCTGCCCCGGATTGTGTTTGCCTTGCATTCCCATATTCTGTTGCGGGCCGTACTTCTGCTGTAACTGCGCTCCGCCTCCTCTCACCATTCCAGGAGACGGACCAGGTCCGAGTTTTTTCTCCTGATTTTCCGTGAGGATGCTCCCTTTCCCAATGCCTTGCTCTAACTTTTCTTGTGCGCTCAACTCGTTTGGGTGATTACCAGGACCAGGGACAAAAACCTTCCCTTTATCTCCGCTTCCTGTTTTATTTTCCTCCGGCTTCCCTTTGTTATTTCCCTTGTCAGTTTTCTCTTGAACTTTTTGGAACTGTGGCTTGTCATCTTTGCGATTTGGCCCACCCCGCCCCATTCCTGTTGGCGGCCCATCTTTTGGTTTGCCACCTGGACCTTGAAATCGCTCGGGAGATGGCCGACCCACACCAGGGGCAGGATGACGATCGCCAAACATCTGTGCAGGAAAGAAAACATGGTATCATAAAGGAATGAAACATAAAGGTTTAACTGCGAACGATGAACTTACTGAGGGATACACTTCATGTGTTGCCACCAGATGTCTCTCACTGCCTGAATTTTGGCTTTACGTAATAGGCAGGAGCTTCAACTTTTTTTGTGGTGAAGTGGTACATGAACCTGTCAACTTGATGCTTTAATTTCCATTTCTGAGGATAACAGAGCTATTATCAGCACAATTACCGGTAGTGCTCCATGTGCAAATGTACGTTAGCCTGTTCAAATCTACACAGATGACCCTGCGCTCACATTGTTCGTGGGGTTCTGATTAATTCAGTCCTTTTGTATCATAAGATCAGAATGCAACAAAATTTGCAGTAAACATGCAGAAGGGTCTTGCCTATCATATGGAAGAGTCAGAATGCAAATCTGTTGAGGTTTAAAGGGATACTGTCCACATCTATAAAATGCTAAATTTGTAAGTTGAACCTTTATGTTTGATTCCTTTATGATGGTATGCAATATGTTTGCAAGGTTAGGTACATCAGACGTTGACAATAGTTGAATGCCTAAAATTCTCCATTATTTGAATTTTACTTCATGATAGTGCTTGATACAGGGTTCACAACAGGTAAGGCCACAATTATTTTATTTGTTGTTTTACGGATTTTTTCCCTGGAAACCCCTGACAGGAGGGAGGAAAATAAAAATAAAAATAAATTTTTCATTTGGTTTTCGCGGAAACCTTGACAGGAGGGTGGAAAATAAATATAAAAATAGTTGTAATTATTTGATTATTTTTATTATATTTGTCAAAGCATGTAGCAGGCGGCTATGAAAAAAATAAAAATGTACAGAAATATAATAAAATTCACTCAATGAATGGGAACTAGAATGATTGTTACAACCTCTGTGAATTATTTTCGTCAGACAAGGTTCGTCTAGCATGTCGGCGGTAGAAAAACAAAGCGTTTTTTTCCCATTATTTTTATTTTTATTGATCGGATAATCAGTTTGTGGGCGGTGGCAAAAAAATAATGCCATTTTTTCAATTATTTTTATTTTCCAAAATCGGAAAAATAAGTGCGGCGGATCCGTAAAACAAGAAATAAAATAAGTGTCGCCTAACATACTCTCTATCCGGAAATTTAAGACCAGATAATGGGGAATTTCTAGGCCCACCCAAATTGTATTTATTCATGACCCAAGTAAAAACCCTATTGTACAATTTGGTCAATCAGCCCCAAGCTCTATGACTCGATGGCACTGAAGTGAATAGTTGAGGTCAGTGCTGTTGATGACCAGTGTTGATTTCAAAATGCTCGAGATCAATCATTGGTGAGCTGGCCTTGAGGCATTCTCACCACTAAAATCATCACACTTTTAAAAGTGGGTCAATTTTTCGCCTCCATTTTCTCCTTTTCCATTCACGTAATCTACTGATTATCGACGCAATAGCTAATCATTTGGTGGAAATTGTGTCCCCTGCTAAGCAATTTGAATAATATAATCGGCTTGGTGCTTTTTGGACGATTTTTGGACCAAATGACGAGATTATTTAGGATCATTTTCATGCGGGTCCTCTGTCCTCGACTCCTATTGTACTGTAGGCCTATAGCGGAGCGGCTGTAACAGGCAGGGGACCAGGTGTTGGACAGTAAAAATGGTGGAGATTCTTTTCATCACTTGAGAAATTAGACCCATTGTGATACCTTTTCTAACCCTTCATTAGGTAAGCCACTATACTTCAACTCATTCTTTCATGTGTAGCAACAACTTCCACGCTTAATTGATAACTAAGATAATTCAAATACTTGGACATTTCCACAGTCTTGTTGGGCACATTTCCTGACTGCTCTGTATACACTACATCGATCGTATGTTCATGGATGAACCAGGTCACGGTAATAAACATACAGTAGCATAGCGCCTGTATTCAGGTCTCACCACACAGGGGAAAGTAGGACATCTTAACATGTCCAATAATAGCAACTTCCTGATGGCCATTACAGACAAGCCTGGTTTCTCTGGCCATCGATGGTGGCGCTGACTGATAGGCCTATTTACGGTACATTAGGCCTGTGCCCCTCGCCCTCGGCCTCATGCCAGCGAACCGTTGTTGCCATTTGGCTTGTTTTCCACTGAATTTGGCTAATACACTTTTATTATGCAATCTGTCCAGTCCATGGCCAAACCTAGGCCTTTCCCACGTGAGTGGAACTCAAGAAATTTAGCAAATTTTCGACCCCAACCGGGGTCTTCTTCAGGCTGGCACTTTCAAGTGCCAGCCTGTAGAAGACCCCGGTCTTATTACGAGTACAGCCATACTGAAATAGGTGGGCGGAATCACAGGATATGATGAATATGAATTGACTGGTGGGGTGGAGCACTCTGGTCTTAAATATCCGGATAGAGTATTCAAGAGTGAATGGCGTATACAGCTATCCATAGGGACTACCAACAAATTCAACAAAGAAACTGAAATAGGAAGGAGTCCGAGTTCACATGGCTCCTGGGTCAGGCAGGATAACTTGTACAAAAGATTCAATTTTCGAATGTGTGGAGAGTGATTAAATTCTGTTCTACACCAGGAAGATGTCGCTGCATAATACGAGGTTCAAACAGCTACTTACCGGATTCCTGTTCATAAACATTGGATGGTGAATTGGTCTAGGACCGCCTGGCCCACCAAATCCCTGCGGGAAACCCCGGCCCTCGCCAAAGTGAGGAGCAAAGGGTGGTGGTCTCATACCCGAGTTATAGAAGAGCTGCTGGGGAAAGGAAAACGGTGGCCTTGGCTGATTGAGCAGATTTCCCTTCGGTCCACCAGGGCCGGATTTTCCAGGCGTATTTCTGCCAGCGCCTTGTGGCATTCCTGTGAAAATTAAGTAATAAGGAACGGTTACAAGCAGTAGCGTGGGTTTGCGACATATGGGAGCCCAGAGGTAAAGCTTTTACCTCAATGATACCACCTATGATTTGTATTTGTATTTGTATTTCATTTTTCTGTCAGGGCCGACGCTATAGCATTATTGGCCCTGGGCCCGGTTGCACGAAACTCACGACAGCGCTATCTTGGTGTTAGCGCTAACTTGATGTTAAATGACGTAAAAGAACAAAGGATTTTTACGTCATCTAACATGAAGATAGCGCTAACACCAAGATAGCGCTGTCGTGAGTTTCGTGCAACCGGGCCCTGGTAAGTACGGAGGAGGCCATCACAAGCTACTCATGTTCCTCACTTGGATGGGGTATTTTACTTGCCCTTGCGAAAACACAAGGTACAAGGCAGCACGGCTTACTGTCCCATGCGACGGACGTAAAGAGCCGGGAATGAAATCCCATATGGCCCGGGCTGGATTCGAACCCGGGACCTGCCACTTGCTAAGCAGACGTGATAACCACTGGGCTATCAGGCTACCACCTATGATTAATTTGTCTACACTCCACTTGAGAGTTTTCTCATGTGAGTTGGCCCAAAATGGGTAGGCAATGGGGTACCGGCAAACAAAAGGAGGCGCTGGTCACCAACTGCGTTAAAACGCAAGTGCACATGCCTTTTGATTTTTGAACGTTATCAGGCGCCGTGTGTCATTCTGATGTTACAAACAATTGTGTCATTCACAACCCATGATGTCGGTCATTGGCTTGTTGTTTACGCTAAAATGGTCAACTTTATCGATTAAATTCATCATGTTCCCGCAGGGATTTTTGCTCAAAAGCAATAAGATATATTTTAGCTGTTCTGTACTTAATGATAGAAAAGTAAAATTAGAAATCGAGTGCAATGTTTTAGTTATATTTGCCTAGAAACAGGGTGTGCTATTCAGAATTAATTGGAAAACTATTTTAGCCTCACTTTCATTGACAGAGTTCTGACCTGGTTGATAGTCAGCGCTGCGTCGCCGATTGTTTTGCCGGTACCTCATTTGTCTACACTCCACTTGAGAGTTTTCTAATGCGAGCTGGCCCAAAATGGGCAGGCAATTCACCATGGTTGTTTTCCACAGGACCTAGGCCTATATGTGAGGCAGTCTAGGAAATCTGAGGAAAGTGTTAATAGCCTTGATGAACCTGCACATTTCAACAGCTGAAATGTTCTTTGTAACAGGTAAAGAGTAACAGATGAATGCACAGGCAATCTGACAGCCCTTTTTGATTGAACCCGGCTAAAAATATGTTCAGTCGCTGCTGTGGTCGCAAGGCCGGTCGCCTAGAAAATCGCTCGAAAAATCGCAAGTGTGCGTCGCCCTTAAAGTGCCACTCTTATTAAAATCCTCACCTTTCTTCTGGTCACGGTCTCTTGATCTCATCCTTTCATCTCTTGGTTTCCCATCATCTTTCTCGTCTTTCTTTTCCCTACAACAAAAATTTTGAGCATGAAAAAACAAAACAGCATTGTCAAAGTATTTTAAAATATCATAATCCTAAAATTGTTCACATTACATTGAGGAGCCCGGTGGTGTAGTGGTTCGGGTCTTCGACTAGCGGTCATAGGGTCCCGGGTTCGAATCCCACTGGGTGTGAGACTTTGGGCAAGTCTCTTTACCTCATTGGCCTCTCTCCACCCAGGTGTATAAATGGGTACCGGTCGGAAATGCTCGGATTGTAGCGCTGAATGAGCAGCTCATCTGAGTTCTACTAAAAGGTTTCAGGATAGACTGGGGTTAAAGTGTGAAGTCGGATGACACCCGTTGTTGATATCAGACTATAAACCCAAAACTTTAACTTTAACTTTAAAGGTGCTCTAGTTCGAATTGTAAACATTACGGTTTGTTTATTTGCATGGTTGATTATAATAGTTATTTTTCCTCAGACAGGTGGCAGCACCGTGTATACCAAAGCATTAATGTTATCTATTTTTATATCTATCTTGATAAATATTCTTGTAACTGAAATATATTTATGATTTTACACTCAAAAACAAACAAAAAGTTGTGATAGGTGAGATTTAATTCGATTTTATCTGATTTGTTAGTACCAGAAGTTGACAATAGGTGGCACACCGTAATGTTTACAATTCGAACTAGAGCACCTTTAAGTACCAGCTCGGCCAGTTTTCTCACTTCCTGTTTGCTTGTTCCCTGACAAGTAAACTTGCCAGTTCTGAACCTTGTTCTGAGAACATGGAGAAGTGTTATGCGGGTGATCCACCAGCTGTACGACGAGTTTACGATCAGTTTGCGATTAGTTCACGACGAGTTTATGACGGCCGGTGGATCAGCTACAATTTGCATTCACGATTCGTTTGCGACTAGTTCACGACTGATTTCTGTTGACGACGAGATCAAACATGTTTGATTTGGTCGCAAACCCACATCCAGAATGACGTCACGCGATGCTAGGATGTCTGACGTCATAAACTACATGTACTGACAACGTTGAAACAGGGTCGATTCTGTCAGAGACTTTTTTCAGTGGATCAGCTTCAACGTCACACCATTTTTCTTGACAACTAGTTTACGACGAGTTTGCAATTCACGACTGCCGTCGTGAACTAATCGCAAACTGATCGTTAACTTGTCATAAAGTCGATGGATCACCTTCATTAGTGTACAATGAATGCAAGTCCATGAATTTTGCAGTTTTTTTGTAATTTCTCTTGTTTGGAATCAAATGCTTTAGTACGTCGTGCTAAAAAATATCACCTCAATTATATTCTCCATCAACCGTTCAAGTTGGAACAAAAACTGACCTCTCTTTCCGAGCAGATACTATGGGACATTCTCTGGCGAAATGGCCGATCTTGCCGCAGGCACGGCATCCTCTATCGTTAGGTGGCTGACCATCGACCAGCAGCGAAGAATCGAAGAAGTAATCCTGAAACAACATGCAAATTATTTAACCCAATAGCACCTGTAGTGCCCGCTGTGCCTCTAACCAGGCGCAGATGCAAGGGGGGGGCACCTGGTGCATGCCCCCCCCCCTTTCGGTCAACAAATCTGTAAAATCAACCGTGAAATTCTGAAATTTGGAGGAAATCCTTGAAATTCATCGCAGATTTCAATGTTTCTAAGACAGTGCGCCCCCTCTTTTCCGAAATCGTGGATCCACCCCAGTCTACCTGTAGCACCCGAAAGTGCCAAGGTAATCCTCTGCTTTGACCTTGATTCAGGAGGTCAAGGTCAATGAAAGGTCACCCAGTAACACTCTTTCATAAGAACATTAACTTGTAATATTCTGTAACTGTATGAAGATCAGCCAATATCAGACACTTGCAACTTACATGGAAGGTGGCATATCCCTCTGGTGGCGTCTTTGGGTCGACGGGATTCCCGAATAGGTGGCGTCCATTGATGAAAGCTTTCATGATGTACGTGTTCACTGAAAAAATGTGATATATTTAAAGAGGCTGTCTGATGAGTCTACTCCGAGGATGTAACACTTTTTATTCATGAGCTGTAGGAGTTAATATGAAAATGTCCAACGACATGTGAGCGCGCAGCAGCGCATGGTCGGGGGGAGACCCCCCCCCCCCCCC
>NMRB01001040.1:106770-122181 GCA_002633025.1 Notospermus geniculatus | reverse complement strand
CCCCCCCTTTCTGGGGGAAACCCCCAGGCCCCTAGCCTGATATTTAGTCCTGGTGAAGTCATGGGGCACAGTACCAGAAATGCCAGTGGCATATGTTCCCGCCAAAACTGTTCAGTGAGACCTACGGTGAGACGTACACCAAACTGCCCAGTGAGACCTGGAAAGCTTCTGACGTCACGCTTAGCAACGCGCCGCGTTCCAAATGGCGGCGATCGGTGGAACTACCCGCGCTTTTAAATCACCTTTTTTCGATTAAATCCGTTCATTAAAACAATCGAAAGTGTATTGAGAATATATTTGAAATATAATGGGCACCTCATTGAATATAAGAGACACAAACGGAGAAAGGATAAGTTAATCACAGCGGCGAATTCGTTACATCGGGTCTGGAATGTCTCTCTCACCGTGAGAACGTTACAGCGTTTATGGTTATAGCGTGTTTTGGGCGTCATATTTGTGCCACTCGAATGAAACTCATGGTATAGATTCGCAATGAATTCTGGGTACTTTTCTCTCGCGGGCACGTGTTGTGGCCGCCGCGCTGCGCGCTACAAAACACATAGTTAAATATCCGTCATCAAGCTTAAAATTGTTTCTGTAAAGGAATACTGGTAGGCCCTAATTAATGGGATGTTGTTGATCAAAAGTGTTACATCTTTATACAACATCCAGGTTTTTCGAGGGCTGCTGAAAATTAGACAGAGAAAACTGAAACTGCACAAATTAACTCACTTTTTCTTGATAATCCAGCACCAAGATTATGGCTCAGGTCAAATGGGTCTGAAAAAGATGGTATCATTAGCTAAATATCTTGTGGACAGTGTGTTGAAGAAAGCGCCCTGCTATCTCACGACTCTTGCAGCTTGCTGTTACCGCTGCACATGATGTAGGCACGATGTACATGTTTGTTACACAGCGCGTGATTCAATGATGTCGCGTCCTCCCTGATCCGGATGCCAGGTCCGAGATAGTCGATCGAAGTATTACTCTAAGACACACTTGGTCTTGCACAATAAGACTAGAATTTGAGTTGACCACATCCCCATGCGGGTGGAGAGACTGCACTGTTCAATGGATCATACGTACGAATAAAGACTAGCAAATGGTTTTACTTCAGATTTGTACAGCATTGCCTAGTGCATTTGTATTGCAAAATTCAAGTAAAACCTAAGTCTTTATTCATATGAGGACAAGACTAAGGAGAACACACTAATATCTACACTTACATGTAATTTACACGTCACAATGTTCACCTTAGTTTACACTTTATAATGTTTACACTTTAATTTACACTTTACAATGGCAGACTTTTAATAGCACAGGAGGGCATGAAATAATTTGTCAGCAGTGAATGATGATCTTACCTTCAATTGCTATACTCTTCCCATTCCACAATTTCTCAAATCTCGTTAGTGGTTTGATGGAACGAATACTTATAACATTCTCCTTGAAGTTGAACACCTCTGTGTAGAACTTGAGCAAACCCAGCCAGAGTTCTCCGACGGTATCTTTGTTTTTGCCATAGCCACTCCACTTCTCAGGCTAAAAGAAATTTTTGTAAAATGAAACCTGAACTGAAATTGTCCATGTCATAATTATAGAGGGAGGTAAATTTCAAGTTTGAGCACTCTGGGTCAAGCCGTTCTTGAGTTATAGCACTTGGATGATTTTCAGGTTACGCCACCTGGCGGCCATATTGGATGTCCGATCGAGCCGAAACCCGGTATTTTTGAAGGTACTCCTCTAATACACATTTATGCAAGATATGGAGTCGCTCGGTAAAATAATGGCGAACTGTGACACGTTCGTCACTTTTATACAACTTTGACTTCTGTGACCTTTAAAAGTAGGTCAAATCAAAAACCCGTTATATATGTTATGTATCCTAATTTGGTACACCTATGATAAAAATTTGGAGATGATCCAGTCATTAGTTCAGGAGTTATTGCACTTTTTGTGTTTTTGGTTTTGGCCACCTGGAGGCCAAGCCAAGAATCAAATCGGACCAAAACTTGGTGTCATAGGTCATCTGACCTAGGGTACATATGTACCAAGCTTCAGATCAATAGCTCCAGTGGTTACGAAACGTGCCCTGCTAATGGACGACGACGACAGATGACGGATGCTGCACCACGACAAAAGCTCACGGGTGAGCTAAAAATGCGATTGGTAATAAGTTCTGTAACCCGGCGATAGGGACACTGCATGTAGGAAACTCTCCGTAATCAAGTGGCTACTGGAGGTGTGAAATAGCCTGTACACATGCACATGACTCATTGATTTGCATCGCCGTCTGTTGGGGTGCTCTGAACTACAGGGAGACACGGGGATTTCACGGTGGTTACACTATTTGAAGACCGCCTTTGAAAATTGAGAGATAACGACACAGATCACTGATGGACGATAGGCCTATGATACGCAAGCCCGTTAATGCATGCCGCCTCCATTCCCGATGATAGGCGTACTAAGCCTACTGTCTCATGGTCTGTGGCAGTGACAGCCTGTGCGGCTACGACGAAGTCACCAGGTCAGGTTGGAGCAGATAGGTCTGACCGATAGCAGAACACCACAAATCTAACGGAAAACATCACTTCCTATGGTTCATATTGACACCAAAGAAGTTTGCCTGCATTCTTGTGCTTTATTTTGGCGATTTCTGCAGCGGAGCAAGCGCGACGAAGCCCTTGTTGTGGAACGGACAGTAGCGCCGCAGGAGTGGAGCGGCAGATGTAGGAACCAGCATTTGCCCAATGCGCATGCTCCGTTCTCTGCACGTGGATGAAATGCTACAGGGTTATTTTTAGATCTGACTCATGTTTCTAAATCGGTCACACGGGGAATCCCCTTGGCTTGCGCTGTTTTAACAACAAACTTCATCAAAATTCGCACCTAAACGTTTTTGGATGAAGCCAGGAAACGAACTCGACCTGTCTTTTGCACATATCTACACACCCTGAAAGTTTTGTGGCGATACCTGGCTTAAAGGTTACCTGAGAAGCTTTTATCGACTTCTGGTTTTCGGCGTAATACTATAGAGCATTAGTCAGGCAACATGAAACTGCAAACCGCATGAAAATCAGATCACCCATTACAAAGTTATGGCAATTTAAATAGGACTACTACACACCCCTGACAACCATGTCAGGCAGCGGAGAACAGCACATTTGATGTCATTGGATTTTGTAAACATGCAAAAAACATCAAAATAACTCATTTAACTTGGGCNTTGCATTGCTGTTACCGCTGCACACAATGTAGGCATGATGTAAAGGTTTGCTACACAGTGCGTGATTCAATGATGTCGCGTCCTCCCTGATCCGGATGCCAGGTCCGAGATAGTCGATCGAAGTATTACTCTACGACACACTTGGTCTTGCACAGTAAGACTAGAATTTGAGTTGACCACATCCCCATGAGGGTGGAGAGACTGCACTGAACAATGGATCATACGTACGAATAAAGACTAGCAAATGCTTTTACCGGTACTTCAGATTTGTACAGCATTGCCTAGTGCATTTGCATTGCAAAATTCAAGTAAAAGCATTAAGTCTTAATTCATATGACGCAATACAGGACAAAACTACGGACAACACCCTCATGTTTACACTTAATTTACTCTTTACAATGTTGACACTTAATTTACACTTTATAATGTTTTATTACACTTTAATTTACACTTTACAATGGCAGACTTTTAATAGCACAGGGGGCATGAAATAATTTGTCGGCAGTGAATGATGATCTTACTAATCTTACCTTCAATTGCTATACTCTTCCCATTCCACAATTTCTCAAATCTCGTTAGTGGTTTGATGGAACGAATACTTATAACATTCTCCTTGAAGTTGAACACCTCTGTGTAGAACTTGAGCAAACCCAGCCACAGTTCACCGACGGTATCTTTGTTCTTGCCATAGCCAATCCACTTCTCAGGCTAAAAGAAATTTTTGTGAAATGAAACCTGAACTGAAATTGTCCATGTCATAGTGGTGTATCCCCATTTCGCCTACCCCCACCGGCGTAGCCCCTTCGAGCTCGATGGGGCTAAGCACTTGGATTTCAGACACAGGTCTATTTAGACTCGGTGATTTGAAGGTGAAACCGCAAAATCCCCGGGCCGGGGTATTAAGCACAGGGATTTATCTAGTGTAACCACGACTTAAGCCTAGTTTATACTTCAACGCACGACCATTGCGGGCGTCCGACACGCGATCTTGTGTTGGACGCCGATCCCGTCGTGCGATTTTGTCCGCGTCCTATCGCGGGAGTGTGAATGCTCTGGCGATAAGATTTAGTTACACGAGTCATTATGTATTACGGCGTAACCTATTTTTGACTCCGGAATACCGCCGTGGCATTGGAATTCAATGCATAAACATGAGCCTTTGATCCCATGACCACAAAAGTCTTCATTCATTGGTAGGTCGCCACGATCGGACGCAGAACTCTGGAAAATCGCACGCCAAAGAGTCGTGCATCCTGACGCCGATGGCAATCGCAGAGGAACGCTGGAATATGAATCAACACAACGATGTCGGCGTCCAGATTTTGATCGTGCGTCGGACGTCGATGGTCGTGCGTCCAAGTATAAACTAGGCTTTAGGCTGCAGCAGCTTACCAAGCTTTTCATCTCATCAAAGAACCACGTATTGCATCCATCTATGATGATCTTGGGTTTGGTATCCCCCTCATGGAGCTCTTGCAGGACAGGGATGACCGGGGGCTTACACTGCTGGAGGTAATAGAGCACCATCAGGATGTACGCATACGAGGACAGGCTACCGCGAGATGCATCACCAATGTCACAAACCTGAAATAGAAAATGGTGGAATCTAATGATGCCTCAAGCCATTGACAAAACAGTGTGTACAGGTTCGGAACCAGGGGAGCACACCCGGCCCGTGCCCCCCCCCCCCNCGCGAGACGCATCACCAATGTCACAAACCTGAAATAGAAAACGGTGTATTTTTTTTGTAGGATTTAGCAGAAAGACATATGGGGGGAGGGGGAGGGTGATAATGGGGAAAATTTTGATTGAGTTGTCCATTTCCTCATTATGGAACAATGAGTGATAGTTTTGTGAAAAGTGGCTCTTTTTTCCAGTGACTGATTTTCCAGTGTTTTTTCCAGCGATATTTTCTAGTGAATTTTTTACCAGTGTCTTTTTTACTGTGTCTTTTTTCCCCCGTGTCTTTTTTGCCCATTCTTTTTTACCTGGATTCATATGTCATACAGAGCAACATGTTTTGTACCGTATCATATCAGAGCGGATTGCAAGAGTGGCATCACAGGCGACAATGTTAAGGCCAATTCATACTTCGCATTTTGCGCTTGTCCGTTTCCTATGTGAGTGTGTGGTAGAAAAAGTTATTTTATTATTGGTACCACAGATAAACATAGGGAACAGACAAGCGCAAAGCGCAAAATGAAGAAATATGAATCTAGCTTTACCCTCTCACCTATGTGGTTCTGAGTTCATTCAACAGTCAGATCCGTTCATTACTTCATTCAATGCCATATTTGGTGCTCAGGGGCCTGTATTCATAAAACTACTTTTAGTCCAGGGCTTGACATAAGCCGAGGCCATTTTCCAAAACACCCTTGCTGGCCCTCTAAAGTGTCCAGGGCCATGGCTGGCTGACCCTTGGCCTATTGTGTGCCTTCATTTGATTAATGTGATAATAAACTGGCTCTAGCTGAAATTGACCATCCATGACCTTGGAAAACAATCACTTTGGATGAGAATAGAGGGCCAGCAAGGGTGTTTTGGAAAATGGCCTCGGCTTATGTCAAGCCCTGTAAGTCTAAGTGTGACACTTATCCTTTGTTCAACACAAAAGATAAGTGTCACACTTAGACTTAAGTATGTTTATGAATATGGGCCCAGGGCCCGTATGCATAAAACATCTTAAGTGTAAAATTTCCCTTAAACTATTGTTCCAAACAAAAGATAAGGGAAATCTTACACTTAAGATGTTTTATGCATACGGCCCCTGGTCTCAATTCAAAGTTTTCCACACCATAAAATACTGCAGTTATATACCACACAACTAAGTGCAAGATATGAAAATACAAACCTTGGCAAAAACCTTCATGATGTATCCTATCACACGGACTCTCTCATCTATGTTGGCGTAATTGTCCAACATTTTTGTGTTGTACAGAGCCTGAAACAAAATCCAAGTCAATTAATGCAACGTATGTGATAAGAAACTTTAGTTGAGAGAGATCAGCAACTGAAGAAATTTGACATTACTGAGATGAAAGACAAGTTCACCACTGAGGTCAAGTCTGGCACAATCTACAGAGGACACAATGAAATGCAAACTGTGGTTAAGTAGGATAATTTGGTTTACGTAATCTGCCCAAGTGAATCACAGCCGCAAGTAAATGTCTCCTTTACTTTACTTCTGTTTGCAACCAGTCATGCCAATCGGACACAGTTCATGTGGTAAAAAAGAATTTTCAATTTCCTCGCTTCTGCATTCCATTGAGTGCTCTGTACATTATACCAGACTATACACATTGAAGGTTCATGGACACCAAAAATGCACGTTGAACGCAGCAAAAACGCCGCGGTTTCCACCCACATACAGGGATCACACCTCCCGCGCTTAACGCTGTGAGAGTCGCACATTTTTCATGTGGCTGAACCACTTGTGTAGGTAACCGCACCCTCTGAGCACGCGCAGTGAGAAAAACTGCCACCGCCGCGGCGAGCGCACTGGATAACTACAGAGTTATTTCGGGTGGGGACGCGGTGGCGAGCGCACGTCATTTTTTGCCGCGTGTCTTTGGTATGACCCTTTTATTGAAAAGCCATTGAACCTATTTTCGCGGCGGTGAACGTGCGTTGTTTTTTGCCGGCGCAGTTTTGGTGTGAATGGGCCTTAACTCTGAGTAGAGAAGTACTTGTGCCGTTATGTATTACAACTTTAATAGCCCACCTGATATGCCCGGGAAAGGTGAGCGAATTTTTTGCACGAAATGATTGCAGGGCCAACTTCGCCAGCTTCTTTATTTTAGCGCACACATCGACTTACCAATGTGTTGTAGAGACTGATATCGCCCTCTATTTGTGACTTTTTGTGCTTGAACTTCACGATGGGAACCTTGGCAGTTGTTATAGCAAACACATTGAAGAGACCTTTGTGGGTTTTCAACTTCGTAGCTAGATTTTCAATGATTTCCACACAATTCAGATTCTGAAACAAAAACAGTAAAACTGAAAAGGACCGAGTCATCATTCGATTTGACCTAAAACTGCTAACTTTCTCTTTTTTGGCAAACTTTCTCTTTTTTGGGCTACTCGCAGGGTACTGATGGACGCCTCATTTTAAGCCATTGAACCATCTTTTAGGAAGATGGGGATTTGGCCTAGTGGTTAAGGCATGCTGCCCCTTAGTGCTGGCGATCGATGCCTTATGTGAGGGTCCAAATCTGGTAGAAGGACGCGATGATTTTCACCTTAGAAACCCGTTTCTATTTCATATTCTTTTTTGGCGAGGGAAGAGAAGAATTTACAGGATTCCGTCAATTCTATGTTCACTTCTCAGTCATTTCCTGTGCTAACAATGTTCAAGTCCGATAGGGCTTCCGGTGCCTATCAGCGGTTTAGTTAATGGGAAAATACGTTACAACTGCCGAAAGGCACCGGTAGCACTATTGGGCTTTCTGTGTGGTCGGCCCTGATTTTTAGGGAAACAGGAATGCCACACAAGATGGACAATCTCTAGTTCACGCATTAAAACCAGCAGCACACCAGGCGATATCGCAAACGATCCAATCGCCCACCGGTCTTCTTGCCAGCCACTGCGGACTAGGCGAGGTATCATCTGATATTGGGCGAACTGAACATCACTGGTGAGAAGATTCCATGCATTGCTACCCAGCGCACACCTGGCGTCAGCAGCTGATTTTGCTCGGTGGTGAGGAGACTGCTTGCGATAATGCCTGGTGCACTCCCGCTTTAGTCCTTCATTGTTGATGATCAATTCACTGACCTTTGGTGAATCATGGGTGGTGAGGGTCATACATATATCAAGGTCACTATTCTTGAAGCCGAAGCCGTTGCAGGATGAGCCAAACATGCAAAGATTACACTCTGAAATAAAACAAATTTTGAATTTCCAAGAAGAATGACACAAATAATGCAGTTATAAACTAATACACAAAACTCATAAGCCAAAGACATCCAAAACTAGAACTGAGAATTCACTGAAAGTGAATTCAAGACCACACCAGAAATGTTTTGGCCAGAAGCTGGTTTGTTATGTTGACGTAAGATGGCGGTGTTCGAATGCTGCATCTGTGACAACGAACTGGCGAACGATCGATCAGAATGTAGGCCTACACGTCATCATGACGTTGTGCACAACATGTACAGGCACGACGTCGTGCCATGCATAGACCTCATGTTTCCACGCACGGTTCTATTTATAGACTCCGATTCTATTTATAGATTACGGCGATCCTGATTCATTTAGCTGAAAAAGTTCATTATCTCAGTCAAAATTGAATGAAAGCGCACAGGAACCTTTTCATCGCGAGAGGACAATTAGATCTTTAGACTGAGCAAGTCAGATTTGATGTGCATGCCCTAGTTTGACCGAAAACGTGGAGGAAAGGAAAGTGGTAGAGAAAAATTCCAGCATCCTGCGAAAAAAATACTGACCACACCACTGAGTGGTGGTGTGGTCATAATGATCTCCTAAGATGAAGATGCACTTACTTCTGTTTGGCAATTTACTCACGTTAGGTGGGCAAAGGATTGAGCGAGACTAACCTGGGTAAATATCCCGTATGAAAACTTCTAATTCTGTGAGGATCTCTTTTCTGGCAAAGATTTCTTTCTCAGTCGGCGTGAAATCATCTAGAAAAGGACAATAGTGAAATACGCAAAGTTCCATACCATGCATACTGTACTGAAGTGGTTAACCCAATAGAGCCACCTATTTTTTGCACTATCCATCTGTACCTTTCACTGCCCTGAACCGCCCTGAAATGCCACTACATTAAGCTGAATAGAGAACAGTGTAATGAGTCAAGGCAGTTTATGGCAGTCTTGGCATCTGGCGACGTGGCGGTGCCAGCAGTAATTGGTGATTTTGATTTCTACATTAGAGATGATGGGGATTTTTGTCAAAAAGTGGGCGTGGTCTTCTAGGCGGCTCACGGCAAGGCGGTTTAGGGTGGCATGGGCTCTATTAGGTTAAATATTTGAACTGGACTGGAGAAGATCATTAGCATCGGGAAATTTGGAAAGTGAAAGTATTTGCATTTGTATTTCATTTTTCTGTCAGGGCCGACGCTATAGCAAAGTGAAAGTCACGGACACCGCTTCGTTAATTTGGCCTTGTAAGGGTTAAGTGAATTGAAATGTATTCTTTGAGAAACGGGGAAACGTATCTTACCAGGCACAATGATTAACAAATCATTCAGCAGTTTCTTGTATTCTGGTGATAGGGGAGGCAGAGGTGAGATCAGGGGGAGATTTTCTTCTGGACATTTCTGTTTCAGGTGACCTTCCTGTTGGCAGATGCTACACATGATGGCTGGTTTCTGAAACATGGCAGGGTCATCGTTTTTTAGTGAAGAAATGGGGACGTGTAAACTCAGCACAGGCATCGACAGGAAAACTCACATCAAAAGACTATTGGTACGTGTAAAGCTGCAAGATATTTGGAGCGAGAATTTTAACTGCATACATGTATTTGTGGCGGTCTACGAAAACCCGTCGGATGTCGCTGAATGATCAACAAGGGCTGTCAGATTGCCTGTGCATTGATCTGCTACTGTTTAGCTGTTACGTAGTACATTTCAGCTTTTGAAATGCGCGGGTTCACCAAGGACATTAACACTTTCCTCAAATGCGACATCCGATGGTTTTCCTAGACGGCCTCAAATATTTCACAGAGCTCCAAATATATCTAAACAAAATTTATATTCGTGGTATTAAATATTCACTGGGCTGACTAATGTGAGAAATTTTTGGTGATGGTTGGAAGGTAGTTAACTGGCTGCAACAACCTAATAGGAGCTGTCAGCGAGTTGACCAATAGGTGTCACTACGGCCCAATTCAATGCATATAGCGGACCCAGTCATTATTGATCGAGCAGCAATCACGTAGATTTTCCTGTACATTGGTCCGCTAGAACTTTGCTGCCATCTGTCGGCAATATGTGTGGCTGACTGCTCCTATTGGCGAATCGAGACAGCAAGAAAATTGAATGGCGATCGTAGCTACGACAGTGTTATATCTAGGATTTCAGAAGGGCATGGTGCAAACTTTGTGAAAAGGGCACTTCAACCTAGAAAAGGGCACTTTTCATTCGCGACATTTCTTCTAACGGAATTTGAAAAGCTAAAAAGTTAAAAAGGTCTCTATAACACCAGTCAACAGCCAATTTAAGCCAGTTTCTAAGGTGATATGACCAAAAGGGACCATGAAAAAGGGCCTGGGGGTACTAAAAACCTAAAAAAAAAAAAATTTTTTTTTNCAGGGTTCATAGTCTTAAGACCACTGCCCATTTAAGGACTTTTAATGACTTTTTCATACCTATTTCAAGGACTTTTCCAGGACCAGCCTCTGATATTTCTGCGGGTCACATGACAAGTGGTGGGGAGTCTTTCACCCGTATGGGTGTACTTTCCTTCCAAATAAGTACATTTTGTGCTCTGTGAGGTGAGGTGGGACTTCTGAATCCCAGGGTTTCAAGAATTCACCAAGATTCATGGTCAGCAGCTAACAGGTACAAAATGCTTCCATGGCACCCTTAGGGTGGCGAGCTAGTTCTCTTTGCCACCCCCTACTATTTACCCTTGTGGACATTCATAGGCTAGGTCCTGGGTAAATAGCGGAGCCACTCCATGGAAACAAATTGTATTTGTCAAGGAACCATCATCTGACATCCACAATAGCATATTCCTTATTCCACTATTGAAGTCGGGTTCTAAACCACAGTCGGGATAATGGCTGCTGCCCCAGGACACATTTTAGTCCATATTAGTTTTCGGTGATAAAGGGTTAAAAAGCAACAAGTCTACCTATCCAGCTCGTGTAGGATCAGGAAAGGGTTAAACAGGATATATTTTCACAATAGCTAATGCCTCTCCTTTGTAAACACCAGATGACTGATGCCAGTATTCATTCTATATCACAAACACTGTTATTTCAATGGGACTGAGAGTTTGAATTTCCCACCTTTTGGTGACTGTCCTACACCCACACTCCAGGCAGAGCTGATCTGCTCACTAAGGTGCTCAGATAGTCAAATTTGAAACACCACGTGTCGGGCAGATCCAGTGCGTCTGGCAGTCGGGGCATGTCCGTTGCCTTGGAGTAATTGTTGGGTTGAAAATGGGCATTTTGAAAATCACAAAAGATGGGCACAACAATTTAAGGACTTTTCAAGGATTTATTGGCTATTTGGTGTAATTCACTGACTTTTCAAGGACCAAGTTCAATTCAATGACTTTTCCAGGATTTAAGGACCGCTACGAACCCTGCTCCGTTGAACGGTCTAGGAGGAGATATCACTTTCGGACGGACGGACGGACAGACAGCCGGACGGCCGGACAGCCGGACAGACGGCGGAGGGTAAAACAATATCTCCCCGACTTTTTTCAAAAAGCGGGGAGATAACCAGGTCGTATACAATGGACGCCTCTTATGTGGGAAATTAATCAGGACCGGGACCGGATGTCACTTTCAATTCAATAGTTTTAACCACTAGTGACACCTATTGAGGCAGTGGGCTAGGGTCGCCATTTTATGCTAGTTTGAGTCGCACCAACCTTTCCATCGCTGAATTTCTGCCTGTCAAAGACGAAGATGACATCCTTCTGCTTCAAGTTCTCAACAATTTTTTCGGAGTATATGCCTTCAGCTGAACCAGGTCGATAAGACCCACTCTCAACGCCGCCGATCTCCTCTGCGTTAACGAGTTCCTCTCCCGCATCGGTGCCCTGTTTGCTTTCAGCGGCAGCATCCATAGGCCCTGAGACGTCTTCG
The DNA here is from genome assembly GCA_002633025.1 of Notospermus geniculatus. Classification (NCBI taxonomy): domain Eukaryota; kingdom Metazoa; phylum Nemertea; class Pilidiophora; order Heteronemertea; family Lineidae; genus Notospermus; species Notospermus geniculatus. The sequence continues at coordinate 110,167 of NMRB01001040.1, read as the reverse complement.
TCGTCATCGTCATCACCGTAGCGATCAACACTGTCCGTCCGACCAAATTTCGACCGGAGATGTGCGGCAGAAATTGGAGTAGCTGCATCACCTCCGTTTTCATCCTTGAACGCACTGTCATCATCTGCGCCCTTCAACGCATTCCCCATCACGTGCGCGACATACTTGCTGGCAAATTCCTCGATATTCCCCTTCTTCTTGGCCGCTCTACACGATTCAGGTATCTCCTCCTGACTGGACGACGTATCACTCCCACTCGATCCATTCACTTTCGCTTTCACCACAACATTCCCCGCCGAATCCGTCTGGATGCTAGATTTTAATTTCGCATTGGCACTCTCATTCAGAATATCCATGAATGCACCCGATAGCGATCCCGTCACAATACTCTCGGCCTTTTCCGCCATTTTATTCTTTTCAGCTGTATCAGGTGACTGTTCTTTAACTTTGACACCTTCGACTGCCTGATTCACTATATCTGAGACAGTATCTGAAAAGGACTGTTTCTCGGACTTGTCCTCCTTTGGTTTCTCTTTCCGCACAGGTTGACTCGTGGGTTTCGACGTACTCGCCTCAGCACCAGCTAATCTCCAGTACAGTGGACCATTTTTCGTTTGCGGAACCCCGAAGTATTTGCAAGCAGATTTCAGCCTGTCGTGGATGTAATCAAAGTTCTTCGAATGACTGACTGACCGTGACACACTTCGCTTGGTCGAAAATGGATCTAGAGAAAAAAGCACATGTGAAAACTAAAGGTACTCTCCATTCCAGTTCCGAGTGGCGCGAGGTTTATCAACGATAGCTCCACAACGGCTGGGCCGAATTTGACACACTATACACCAATCGATTTGTCTTTTTTGGCGCTACAGCCATCATCACTATCATTTTCCCGAAAAACGTGACAGAAAAAGTTCCTTCACAAATCACAGGCCTTTAGATTCCCCTGAAGTCCAGACACCCTCTATTTTTGTTACCTTATTTTGGGGACATTTCGTCGCGTATTCATCTCCATCTCGAAGCCATCGGCCACCAACATGACCAAGGAGACTGGTTTTTGTAGTTATGAGAGTCATAGAAATAAAGAAAATCCAGTCCTTCATGTTTGAAAACTGCAGGAGAGCTATTTCTGACACTCCTCAGAAGTGCTAGGAGAGCTATTAGCTCTCAGGAAAAACTTTAATGACAAGCTTTGTTTCTTCATGGAGTTTTTGTTTTCTGGAGGGGCTGAATTTGGGGACATAGATTTTGGGGACATTCATTAGTGGGAATTTGGGCGACACCGTATAACGGCGTCGTTTTGGGGGAATCTAAAGGCCTGCAAATCACAGTTTGTGTTGACGGCCGAAATGACGCAATGCATCGCGCATGTGTAAACTGCACTGAACACCATGGCGAAATGAAATGGGTTTTGAGAAAGGGATCCGTTATGTCAGCCCTGTGCGAAAAATGATGATAGCAGAAAGATACCGGCAAGAAAGACAAGTTAATTGATGTATGGTATGTTGAATTTGACCCAGCTGTTGCGAAGATATCGGCCGAAAACCTCGCGCCACTGGGAAGTGGAATGAAATGTAGTAATCTGCAGCTAAGAATTCACAGAAATAAATTGAAGGGGTTTAAACTGTTTTGAAAGGCAAGTCTGAACACAGCTTATAAAAGACAGGGGCGGATCCAGGATTTGGGAAAAGAGGGGGCACCCTGTGCTACAAACATTGAAATCTGCAGTGAATTTCAAAGATTTGCTCCAAATTCCAGAAATTCACGGTCGATTTTACAGATTTGTTGGCGCAAAGGGGGGCCATGCCCCCCTTGGACATGTTGGATCCGCGCCTGAAAGATCTGGCACTGAAATGGTATAGGCTGAATGCGATTTTCATGTTCCTACTGATGAGCAGGCTGGAGGTCGCAGCCTACTCTGCTTGGCCACAACAGCTCAACATTCGAGTATAACTCAAGAACTGCATGATCAACTGGCAGTGAACGATGGGGAGCCCATATAACTTTTTATCCCGACAGGTCGGGGCTGCGAGCGGTTGTACCGAAGACGTCAAAAACAGAGCAAAGCAACGTAATGATGTCAAGAAATCCATCGTGCATTGCAACACTAGATAGGTTCCGCAGCTTTCCGACTCCGGCTTCAACTACCAGAATGAATTGCAGTTGGCTGTAGACATCCTTGATAAAAATGATTTGATAGACGTTTGCAAATCATAAAATGCCATAACTTTGTGGCAGAATAATTTTGATTCATAATCGGAAGTGCACGTAAATCGCAAATATTATAGTTGTGTTTCAAGTCGTAATGACTAGGATTACGACTTCAATATTCATTTTTTATCCGCACTTCCGATTTATAAGGCCAAATTTTTCTGCCTTCAATTTATGGTGTTTGACGAATTGAAAACTTCTATCAAATCGTTTTTGTCAAGGATGTCCATAGCAGACTGCAATTCATTCTCGTAGTTGAAGTCGGAGTCGGGGCCCCTGCGCAACCTCTCTATTGACGAAACGTCGAAAAAAGGTACAACAGCTCAAAGTGCCTCCCAGTAGCATTAGTTCTACAGGTCCCACATTAAACTGAGGATGGACAATCAGCAGTGTTCTCCGCAAGGCTTTTTGTTAGGCTGGCCCACCCTACCTTGGCATTTTACAACCCTACCTTAGAAGTAGCCACCCTACCTTACAGGCCAATTTTGTAATGGTTTTCTATTACACCCCCTACCTTACATTGGTTATCACCCTATCTTAATTTGCAATGGGAAATCCTGGAATTTCAAGGGTACCACCCTACTCTAGGAAATCCTGTGGAGAACACTGAATCAGGTATATTTTACCTTCGATTGCCAGTTTCTTGTATGACCACTTCTTTTCATCTCGTGTGACGATCTTCTTGGTACGGAGACAGACAACGTGGTTGTTCATATCAAAATCCACGCTGTAGAATTTTAACATCTTCACCCAGAGCTCAGCAATGCTGTCCTTGTTGTCACCTTTCCATATTTCACCCTAAAAACAAGGGAAAAGCAGACTTAAAATGATTCTTGCAAGCAAATCTCTTCGTTTAACTTATTTACACCCAGAGCCAGCAGACGGCATCTCCTTTTCAAGTTTTCTGACATCCCTTGATTTGAGGCCAGACCCAAAAATATGTCTCTTTGCTGTAACCCGACCCTGCCCTAATAGCTTGGGTAGGTAGGTAGGCATATATTTTTATTTTTTTTAGTTGGAGGTGGAAAAAAATTAGCAATTTCCACAAAATAAAATAAAAATATACTAGTGTTTAAAAACAATGTCTTTCGGGGTTTATGACACATTGGCATTCAGTTTTGAAGTGTAAAAAGTTTTAGGTCGGCATACTTCATCATTGCCGGTCGGCAAATCGGGTCCTTTGGGGCAT
>NMRB01001040.1:81438-92075 GCA_002633025.1 Notospermus geniculatus | reverse complement strand
TCATTTGTACAATGTTCATTCTTACTTATTTGATGAAATATAAAGCCAGTAACGGCAAGTCGCAATTCGCCTTCTCAATGCCTGCCGCGCCCGACCGCTGCTCGCTTCCCGCCAATTCCACGCCCAGGGCACGTGTGGTCATTCCGATTTCGACGAGGCATCATCATGAGCTGGCAGCCGCCGCCAAAACGCGGTCGCCTAACCTTCACGACTTCTTTGGAACCCGTTTAGTGTATGTAATTATCGTCCACTAACTGACGAAATCGCCATGAACGCGGGAACACGTGCGCTCTCCCTCCACTACCACGCCGGCCACAGTCTACATGACTCCACTTCAAAATGAAAATCAATAATTTATGCGCAATCCACATTATGTATTCACGTCTCTTCGCGCCATATTCGCACCCTTCTTTCTGATTGGTCAATCAACTCCAGTCGTGAACAGTGATGAATGGAATATTAGCGTAACTGTGACCATATTTGGCACAGCCTCTGACGTCACACACTCGGCCAATCGATCGGCAATTTCCGTCAGTATTCGTGCCAAGTGACCAACTTGCAACATGTGTAATGGCCGCCGCTTAGTTCGATTTTTGATCGCAAATGCCGGGAAATTGGGTCTTTTATCCTCCGGTTTTCACCCTCCCTCGTGCTCCCCCCCCCCGTCGCGCTGCGCGCTCCCTGAGCCGGCCTTTGGCCGGCTTCTGCTATTTCCCTCCGAGCACACTCCTTCGCAGAGGTCAGTGCTCCACTACGTTACGCTATACTGACTCTGCCAACATACGGCCGAACTACTTCCAGATCCTCCGCGGCGCCCACAATTGGGCTGCCAGCACTGGGAACTCCAGTGAAAACTGAATTACAAGTGTTTCGGATGCCTCTCAACAATCCTTATTTTCTTTGGCCAGGAAGTTCAAACATTCAAGCTGTTTTGGTCTTAAAATCAACTGTTCATCGTATCTTTTCACACATCTCTCCAAAATCGGATCCATGCTGGCAAAACAGCAGCACGTGTCAATGTTTACNGTTGTGACTGATTAGTTCCAACTACGCGCCGATTATCAGTTGCCAACTAGTTCTGACTGTACGTAAGGGCGACATAAGCGAGGCTTAAGGCTTACCTTTAGCTCTTGTTTGCAGGGCAGAATACAAAAGCTTATTGTGGACCTTAAAATTAAGGAGGGTTCTAGAATATGGGCCATTATCCCACATCAGTCTCTACAACATTTAGATCCTGTGCGATATTAACCACTTCAGTGCCGGCTGTATTTTGGCACTATCAACATGATCAATGCAGAGTGCCTGGTCCTGGTAAACCAAGATGACAGTGTCATTGCCGCAAAGTATACAGGGGTGGATCCACAATTTCGGAAAAGAGGGGGCGCACTCTGCTTGAAACATTGAAATCTGCGGTGAATTTCAATGACTTGCTCCAAATTTCAGAATGTCACCGTCAATTTTACAGATTTTTTCGCCGAAAGGGGGGCGCACGCCCCCCTTGGATCCACGCCTGGTATAAGCTGTAATGTATTTTCCCATTAAAGGTCAACATGATGTCACTCATTACAAAATCTTTGGCATTCTGCGTCACAACATAGTCTCCAAGTATACCGGGATTTGGCACTAAAGAGGATAACCATTTGGCTACTACAGACTGGTCCATGATGTCATGACACAACCATGCAACCATGGCGTCACATACATAAATGCACGAGCGTTGCGTACTAAAGTACTAAAATGCACTAAGTGACGTTGTGATGACATCAAAATGATGCAAGGTTCCGTAGCGAACAAGTTCAATATCAAGATTACAGTGTGACCATAGAGGCTTTGCGATGACGTCATCCTGGCGGCCATTCCGGAGTACGCAGCGTGCAGAGGTGTGACTGTGAGCCAACATGACATGACTTGCATGAAGTGCGCCTGCCATTGTTTGACGTAACGTCATTGGGACATGCACAGCTCATTTTGCTGCGCCTCTGCAGTATGTGTACTCCAGCATGGCAGCTTGTTACGTCATATGCAAACCCTCTGAGTCGATAAACCTCCCTACAATCAAGAAATTTTTCCCACCTCTCAGTCTCAGAACAAGTTCCAGAACTGGCCAGTTTACTTGTCACTGACATGACTGATAAAGCAACAAGAGTTAAGAAAACTGACTGAGCTGGAACTTATTCCAAGAAGTGTTTCCTTCTGGGCTTCATATCTTGAAGTACCCCGGTACCCACTATGCTACCACTACTACAGTCATCACAAAACAGACAACAAATATTCTTATCCTTAAATGACTGTTGGTAAATTTCATTGAAATCAAAGCAGAAACCATAGCCTGATATTTTACCTAAATTTAGCAGAGTGGAGGACATACCGGTTAATGCCAAAATTGTATCAGAATCGGGAAATCATGAAAAATCATTCGACTTCAGAGTATTACAACATGCAGCACTCACATTTACATTGAAATACCAGTAAGTGCTTCCAAAAATATATAACACCAAAATTATACAACTCGAAAATCACCAATTTTTCCCTATGTTCAACAGCATGTTATGGCCGAATCGTTTAACCAATTACTAATTTCTCTAGCAATATGCAAAGATGAGGTCTTTTTCTAAACAATGGCATTTGTTACAGCTTTCAATTCCAAGTATTAATTGAGATATATATAGCGCCTGAAAAGTGACCACTCCAAGCCCCATTTCTCCTTCCGCACACCATGTTTCCCGGGTGAAATCTTGAAATTTGATTTCATTTTCTGTGAGCAGATGGCGCTGATGATCAGTTTTTCCATATTTGGAAACGTGGTTTTTGCATAAGGCGATCGAATCAATCCTGGAATCCTCATAACACAACCAATGAGAGCCAAGACATCGGTTGCCATTCTTGGAAGCTCGTTCGAGTGCCATCTTATGGGAACAAAGTAAACTTATCACCCGGGAAGTTGGCTGCACAAAATGTCGAAAACGCAGCATAAACAAGCACAAGAAAATGCTGGGCTGGCATTATTTATTGAAAGAAAGTAGCTTTGCGGGTTCGAGTTGTATATTTTTGGTGTTATGTGTTTTTGTTGCTTCTGAAGACAATGTGCCCTCCTGTTTTGGAGATGGTGACACAATATTGCCGAGCGTCTACAAGCTCAGTCTGTCCATTTTTCCTTTCAACTTCATGCCAACAGATGACACATTTCTAACCTTTGATTTCTCATCACCCTCCAGTGAATGAATCTACCATCAGTCCTTAAAGGGTTGAGATATTTTAACCTAAACTTACAGAATCGGAGAGTTCACGTTGACATACCTCCCTGAGTTTCCTATGCCTCTTGTCGCGGATATGTCGGTCGGCAACCATGACATTATCACAGTGATATTCACAGAGGCGACAATAGTAGGCAGCCCGGGGAAATTTTGTGGATCGCTGAAATACCAGAAAAAGTCTAATATTATTGAATAATCCAGGACAAATAGGCTAGTCACAAAACGTGCCACCCAAAGGTGAAATTCGAAATTCGAACTTTGACCTCCCTCTATGACCTTGGAAATTAGGTCAAATCAAAACCCCGGGTGATATGTCATGCATCCTCATCAGATGCACCTAAAATAATAACATTTAAAGGTTTTCGGTTTAGTGCCCCTGGTGGCCATGGGAAGAGTGAATTTAATTAGAAGAGCTATACTCCTAGAGTGGCCCAGGAGTGCTACTTAAAGCTCCCCTGAAAATTTCAAACGTTAAGGACTGTCAATAACCTAACTCACTTTTTTTAATGGATGGACATCTTCTCTGATGAGTGCACGCAATTTCTCCACACTTGGTTGGGATGCGTCGAGAGGCGCAGATGGGTTCTCTGGAAAGAACGGAATCCGACAGGTCATTAGTGAATTAAATATGAAGTAAGTAGCTTCAAGTTGTTAAAGCCATGGAGGCAACTCTGCAATTCTAATATTTATCACATGCACCCCTGGACGGATCCAGGATTCTGGTAAATGGGGAGGGGGGGGCCACAGAAGGTCATATAGGCGGATCGATAAAGGCGTGAAGCCATGGTGGGGGTCTCCCCCAGAAAATTTAGAAATCTAGAAGGTAATTGGTGCAATTTCCCAGCATCTGAGGGACAAATTGGAAGGCAGTTCTGTGGCCACATTTGAAAAAATACCGGCACTTTGAAAAAGGGAAATTTTTCACCGAAAAATGGGGGGGGGGGGTACCAGGGCTCGAAAAGTAGCTGTTTTCATCGCCATTGGCTACAGGATTTTCCCATTTGGCTATAAAGGATTTTGTCAACTTCGCCATTTTGCTACAAAAATTCCTTGACTTTCACCATTTTAATCGCCATAAGTCCTTTGGCAGTATCTCAATCATAGATTGGCTACGAAAATTTGTAGACATTTAGCCAAACGGCTACCTTTGAACAACTCTACTTTTCGAGCACTGGGTACTTTTGAACTGCATCAGGTGTGGATCCAGGGGGGCACACTACCAGTGCACATACCTGATGGGGTAGGAGGCAGAGACTCCTTCGTGTCCTTCTTCTTACCAGCCTGTTGACCTTGAGTCGTCTTATCTTTCGCCGCGACAGTAGCATTCTCTTTATCCTCATGGTTTGTCTTCAACTTCTTAGGGACCGTCTCAGCACTTTCCTCATCCACAGAATTCTGGTTTGATTTGACTGGTTTCTTTTTTATAACCTTCATTTTCTGTTGCTGTTTCTTTTTCCGAGCTGCATACGATTCATTCTTATTATTGGTACCACTGCCTTTCTTGTCACTATGGCCATTGCTGTCACTACTCTGGGTCGCTGCAGAATTATCTTTTTTCTGATCTTGGTTTTCCTTTTTCTGGTCAACGCTTTCCTTCTTGTTGCTGGGTGCAGCACTTGGTTTCTTTTCTTTACTTTTTTCATCCTCTTTGCTACCTTGACACTTCTTCTCAGGGATGGGGCCACTCGTTTCACCATTTGATGTTGTGACATTCTTTTGCTTATCACCTTTCTCACTTGGCGAACTCGTCTCTTTCACTGGCTCCTCTTTTAATAAGATCTTCTTGAGACCAGCTTCAATTTCAGCGCAATCTTTGTCCTTGTCCGTTTCCATCTCTTTTGAAGCCATTTTCTGAAAAACAACAGGACAAAACTACATAAACATGACTAATGAGCAAGACTAACTATTAAAGTTAAAGTTTGGGTTTACAGTTTGATATCAACTACGGTAGAGGTTCTCTTCCGTCTTTTCACTTTAACCCCAGTGTGTCCTGAAACCTTTCAGTAGAACTAAGATGAGCTGCCCATTCGATTCAGTGCTACAATTGACAATCGAACTGGTAGAGCTGTTCATAATGCATCACTGAATTACTTTTTTCAGCCATGTCAGCACTGGTTGGGAATTCTGAACTTGTTCCCAGTACATCTAGGCCCTGTACAATGCATGAAGACGCCGTGCAAGTGATATGCACAAATGATGAACATCACATAGGCTAGGGCCTAGGACTATTCCATCCACACACAGTCCATTCGTCGATGTCCATTTCGGGTCATGCTAATTATCGTCCTCCACCGTCTACCACCATCCTCCAACGTCCACCACCCCTTTTGTACTGTTATTGTATTGTACCGTCATCCCCCCCAATATTTCTTTAAAACACCGTTTTCTTTATCTTTCTCTAAAAAAATAATGTAAACCGCATCAGAATCGCTGAGAATATTCTGTTTTTTGTCATCGTCCACCAACAGTACACGATTCTTCAGTCAGCACCACCCTCGGACGCCCATGGAAGCAGGTTTGATGACGACGTAGTTCCCAAACTCACCGCCCGACGGTGACGCTGACTGACAAATTGTGGTGGTGGACGATGACAAAAAACAGAATATTCTGTGATATGATCAGCGATTCTGATGCGGTTTACATTCTTTTTGAGAGAGAAAGAAAACGATGTTTAAAAGAAATATTGAGGTGGATGACGATACAATAACAGTACAAAAGGGGTGGTGGACGGTGGTAGACGGTGGAGGACGGTAATTAGCACGACCGGTCCATTTAATTTCATGATTTTATCATCATCATCGATCATGTTCATGGAGAGTGAAAGTGAACAGTGAAGCTACAAAAGCAATACAAAATCATGTAGGCCTATGTCTAGATTAGAAAAAAGATAAGAAGTAAACAATGAGAACCAAAGGAAACTGGTACTCCATGTCGCAGGGAAAAAACCAAATTAAAAAACAAGACCCAAGGCCAAGTGCACGCGAATGTCACTTCCACGTGTGCTTTGGTCGGGTTGACAACTCAACTGCATGCAGGCAAAAATTTCTACAGCCGGATGTGGACCCCTAACTTCAGCCAATGCATGTCGAAATTCAGGTCGTCAGACAGCATCATATTATACATCAAATTGAAGATTATATTCACCTCTTTCTTTCAGACTGTGTTGGTAATTTTCGTTCTGCACAGTTTACGCAAAATGAAAGTATAAATATCGAGAATTTTCTTCATTCGACTGGCTTCACGGAATCCGCCATCTTAAACTACGAAGCACCATGGGAAAAATTTCACAATTCAAAAACTTAAACTTTTATAAAATCCATTCAATTCCAGTTATTTAGTAGAAATACAACGAAATAATGCAATTCTACGATTTATTATTTATTATTCACTTAGAATAATCACCAATAAATACTTTGATTGAAATTATGAATTAGTACCTTTCTTCAGCAAAGATGGCAGCACCAGACGGTCTCATTTTTGCCGCTCGAGGGCGTTCTACCAGTGTAGCAGGGGCGGTAATCCCTTGGATCCATGTCCCGGGTACTATGTCCCGACTGATTTTGATGCTGTTCCCAGGGACGGATCCAGGATTTTGGGAAAGAGGGGCGCACTGTGCTAGAAACATTGAAATCTGCAGTGAATTTCAATGATTTGCTCCAAATTTCAGAATTTCATAAAGATTTTTTGGCCGAAAGGGGGGTGGGGGCGTGCGGCGGGTGCGCCCCTTCGATCCGCGCCTGGTTCCGTTGTAAAAAATAGGCCTAACTGTCATTTTCTGACCATCATGACCATGGCAGCCTGGCTCAGGACTTCGGGGCTAGGACTTAGCTTGGTAATAACATCACGGCCTTCCCTTGCACCCTCAGGCTTGAGCTTTGAGAAAAGTTTATTAGAGTTTGTTTTTTTATGGAGGCAGAGTTAGGGGGTGACCAGATATCCTTCTTGAAGTTTCCTTTTTAAAATATAATTCTCCTTTTTCAACCTTCTGCCATTCAGTCTCAAACAGGGTGTCCCAGAAAAAATCCTGAAATAAAAAGTATAGGCGCTGTAAAGTCCGGCAAAGTCATGTAATTTGCCAGAGCTTTGCGTTTTTTAATCATGCCTGTCGACCATTTGTGGTCGTTCCCTGAATGTTTGCGCTGTGCACTATGGCAAGCCGTTTGTTCATTTAATCAAATAGACCAGTTTTTTTAAACCTGGTTTTTTATATTTTTACAGAATCTGGAAAAAAAACATTTTTTTTGAAAAGAAACTTTTTTTAAAAAAAAAAGGTTTTTTCCCATTTTGCAGAAAAGAAACTAGTTTTTTTTTAAAATTTTTTTTCAAAAGTTTCTTTTAAACCTTATTTGATTAAAAGAACAAACGGCTTGCAAAAAACCTCCCCCCCCCCCCCNAAAGAACAAACGGCTTGCAAAAAACCTCCCCCCCCCCCCCACGTTAGCTATGCCCCTAGTACCGTTCCATAGGATTAGATGACATTTACACTTGTTACACAGCCTAATTCTTACAGTCCCGATTTAAAATAACTGAGCAAAGCTGGGATTGAGCTCTCATGAGATGTAGGGAAAACAGGATTGCAACGGATTTTTACACACATTGCTGAAATGTAGGCCTACAACAAACTGAATAAAATGAAGTTCAGAACTAATTTGCTGTGCTTTACTAACAATTCATACATTTATTTCATATCTTTCATAGTTACATTTATTTCTCAAACATACAATAACACTATTGTCCTTGGTCAAAATCAAAATGCTAAGCAGGTGGGGCACATTGGAATGGTAAGTTAGGGGCCGTCTCAAAATTGTTTTGATGCCAAAAAAGACGAAGTGACTTCGTCTGGGGGAGGGTTCTTTATCATCTTTCCATGCCCAACGTCCCTACATGGATGAAGCCAATGTCAAGTGCCCACTTCATCTTTTCAAGGGGGTCAGGGAAACGATGAAGTCACTTCGTCTTTTTTGGCATCAATGTAATTTTGAGACGGCCCCTTAGCATACTTCGTTACTTTCTGCTTCATTCTCAAGAACAATGCACTTGCTCTTTGTTTATGGAATTACCCTCTGTAGACCATATTCAAGACTTGCAAGGATAGAGAGTACTAGGAGTTCCTCCTCTCAGGATTTACATGTACACCTCTAGCCAACATTGGTAAGCCTAAAAAGACGAGCAGACGTCAACGGTACATGCATATGTTGAAAATACTCAGGGGCGGATCCAGAATCATGGGAAAGAGGGGGCACAGCCAGCGCACATCATGGAAAACCTCGGTCATATTTTTAACATCTTTTTGAAATTTCCCAGTCAGTTTTGAAGATTTTCCACAAAATGGAGGGGGTGCGCGCCGGGTGTGCCCCCCTTGGATCCACGCCTGATACTGAACAGAATTTCTGAAAAGGAATGTGTCCTTTTGGTCCTTGGTGTCTGAAAGACCCAACTTTAGATGGACATAATCAAAATGTTAAGTTAGAGAATTAAATGCATGAAAATGCAACTCCACAAAACTACATTAATAAATAACTTTTCATCAATTATTTGTTACCGGTATATATCATGACTATTGCTTGTGTAGTTTTTTATCTGGAGTATTGCATTCACAATAACCTACCACTTCCACAATCTGGTTAAAATGTCAAGCAAGCAAATTACTTATCAGTATGCGAATGGCATATCTAATGGGGACCATAGCCCATTGACTCAATAGGTGTCACTAGTGGTTAAAACTATTGAAATGAAACTGACATCCCGGTCCTGATCAATTTCCCACACAAAAGGCATCCATTAGGACCTAGTTTGGGTGTGCTGCCCTCTATCGTAGTTAGGATCCCCATTCCTTGAGAACCCTGCATCCACTGAAAACATAATTTGAAAATTTGCAATTTTTTTGTGATCTGACAATTCATCAACCATGCAAATGATTTAAAGCTTTACATCTATTCACGAAGCTGGGGCATAAAAGGCTGCATTAATTTTAAATGCATTGCAGAATCTGTGAAGTTGATCAGATTAAAAAAATTGAAACTGCCACAGGATGCCATTACGCTGATTTTACATCGGATGACACGTGACACGAACACACAGGCGAACAATGGCTTCACAAAGGATTCATCCCCATGAAACCTTTGTTCACCTGCATGTTCGTGTCATGTGTCATCCGATGTAAAGTCAGGCTTAGGGGTACAAGTCCTGTTTTGATTCAGGGCATTTTCCTATTTTATCATGTACAAATATTAACATCCTGTCGAAGCCACTGAAAAAATTACCAGTGAAAAGGAAGAAAATGAAAATTACATAATTTTGTTGACAAAAAATCCAAAGGCATGAACAGACAGCTTCTACTCATGATCATCAACGTAACACTGAAATTGACAACTGAAAGATTGTGTGAAAGATTGTGTGAAGACAATACAATAGACAATAGCCTCAATAGGCATCCTAATTCATGATCCTAAAATCAAATGCTAATGGGGGAAACAAGCCCATACATATAAGTATCAAGATAACAGCTCAAGGGCCTGTTTCATGAAGTAACTTTAAGCTAATGGTACTATTAACTTCAATGTATTTTCCGTTTGGTTAAAGGTACCATTAGCTTAAAGTCACTTTATGAAACAGGCCCCAGATCAAAAAGGATTTCGATTGACAAGAGCCAACTTACGTTACAAGTAAACTGACAATTAACCCTTTCAGTCCTAACTAAAAGTGAAAAGTGTCCATCCATTTCGTAACATGAATTTCTGATATTCCTACAATGAAATGGTCCATGGACCATGTGCTCACCCATTTGAACATAATACAGGGTTCCTGCACCTTTTCCTGAGTAAAATTCCATGATGTTTCAATGACTTTCCATGGCAAAAATTTTAAAATTCCAAGACATGTTTTGGTCAAACATAGCATCATCCCGTTGTTGTGGTGGCGACGCTGTGCCCACAAGAATGTTTAGTTGATGCATGAGGCACGTGAAGCACGCTGCCGTCAGGCGGACACCTGAGGCCGGCAGTCGGGGACGTTTTTTAGCTAAGCGCAGAAATAAGGGCAATCAATTTTTTTTTACACAAAAGTCAAAATTCCATGGTTTTCACAGACTTTATAAGCAAATCACATAATTCCATGACTTTCCAGACATGGAAAACACTCTTTTAAAATTCAAAGATTTTCAATGGTTTTCAAGAGCCGCGGGAACCCTGGACAAAGCAGCAGAAAATCCATCTTCATTCATTCAATGGTTGTTTGATTGGATTGAGGGGGTCGTGGTCAATGGTTTGGTGCAGCATAAGTCCCAGGACACCAGCCCGATTAGCCATCGCCATTCGAATGTTGCGCTCCTGTTCAAAGAGTTCATCAAGCTTGAGCCACTGAAATGAAACAAGAAGACCAGAT